>JAMQGT020008218.1:0-57675 GCA_024447675.2 Pterophyllum scalare
TGTTATGTATGGTTACTTCGTTCAGTTACGTATTGCTGGCTCATAGTCAAACTTAAACAGCATATTTAATTTCAAGTGGAACCACAATGTCCTGTACAAAGCATCAGCTGCCACTGAGGTTGCAGCTGCAGCACTGCGTAGATCGCACAAAACCAAGTCAATAGGCAGATGTAAGTACGTGAATATATATGAGCAGTAAGATCAGCAGTTATCAGTAAAAGTGAACAAAAAGTAAACAACAGGAAAAAAAAAAAAGACCTGTAAGTTAAATCTTTAAAAGAAACTGAACTCTGATAACATCCCAGTATCCAAATTAAAATGAAAAGAACCATTAAGTTAAACCAACAAAATGAAATAATATCCAAGAAGTCAAAAAGCAGCAAAAATGAGTTAGGCAACATTTATGAGTGGTCTTTACAGAGTTGCCACTCAGCGTTGACTCCAAAAGTACTTGTTCTTATAGGTCTTTATATAGCACTTTTCTTTTTTTTCTGACCACTCAAAGCATTTTAGACTACAAGCCACACTCTACGCACTTTATCTGCTGTGGCCAATTTCAATCACCAACTAACCCAACAAGCATATTTGTCTTTGCTCGTCTCTGTACATAAAACAAACTGTTCCGGTTGAATGATCTGCTGCACATGATGCTTTAAACGAGTAATTTTCCTCAGATCCACTGGTGTACTTGGACTTGTGGAGAAGAATACACCCGCTGTCTAACTCGCGCAACCGTCAAGTTACTCTGTAGCAATACATTGTTTTGTTACGTTCTTGGTTCAGTTGGCCTGCTAGTCAACATAGTGTGCTCGCGTCGACGCTGAGCTAGCAGGGCTGCTAGCTTGGCCGGTTTGTTCGGTGGGAGCTGGTGTCATAGGTGATGTTGTCCGTGCTGTCGTACGGTAGACTGGTTGCCAGAGCTGTCATCGGCGGACTTTCTTCAGACAGACAGCCGCGACTACAGTCTGGTGACAGCGAGCTGCGGCTTTGGGAAAGATTTCCGCAGAGGCATCCTGAAGAAAGGGATGTGCTATGGGGACGACGCGTGTTTCATTGCCCGACACAGATCCGCCGATGTTTTGGGTGAGTGTCTGACGTACTGGCTGTATTTGCTGTAGAAACATTAACCAAACAATGCGGCATCGCTCCGTGTACTTTGGCTGTGACGTGAATGGAAGGTTAGAGGTCAGCCTTTTGGTGGGTTTCACGTGGGAGCAGTTTTTGTAAGGATGAACCGGTTCAGAGGGATCGTTGTAGTGCTCTGAGTGTAAAGTTGTGCATGTATTTGTCAGTCTTTAGTGCTTGTTGCATCTTCCTTGTGGGCTTGAACTTTTACTGGGTTCATATTATGTGGAGCATTCATTCATGACATAATGAATATCTTAAGCAGCTAGAAACAATGCAGACTTTAAACCTGCTCCGCTTGGGGTTGATTAAAAAGACTCTTAAGCACGGAAGCGTTGATCCCATATAAACCTATTATTGAAGACCTCAGCAGCTTTTATGCGTCTCTAACGACTGTCTGCCTGAGTTTTTCTAGATGTTTACCAGTATTTAGGACAGCATTTCACAAAGTCCGTTTTTAGGTGTTTTGGGGCACATTTGCTTAACTGTGTCTGATTTGAACAGGCCTGTTTCTTAGCTCTGGCACAGGGTAACGAGACTCATCCATGTATGGTCAGTGAAGCAGATATCTGAGTCCTGGGAGTAACAAGACTAGAGTTTCCCGTTCTAGGGAAATTTTGGACCTGACTAAATGCTCCTTTGGGAATAAGAGCTCTTACTGAAACTCATATAAACAGGGCGTGTGTCTATAAAAAGATTAATGAAGGTTTCCCTTACGGATTTCATGCATTTAACTGAGGGGGCAGATTTTCAGGTTTAAAGGGTGGGCCAAATAACAGAAAATATAAATCATAATCCATCATTATGAGAACTACTTGATCTTAATTATGTGACAGTTGAAAGTGTTGTACATTATGTGTTGATTCCATGGTGTCCTCAAGTCAGTCTTTTCGTGGCCTTTTACATCTTTCTGAAAGTGCTTGTTGTTCATCAAGCAGCTGTAAGGCGTTCTTTAGGCTCACTTGTGGAATGTTACAGATGAGATCTTAACTGGAACGTTGAGTTCCCTTGCACGTTTTGTTTTTTTGTTTTTTTTTGGTAAACACTGCATATTACACAATCAATTTTTATGAGGGAAGATGGATTTTTTTTTTTTTGACCTGTAATAAGGAAATAATCAGCTCCTGTCTGTTTTTAGGTGTGGCGGATGGTGTAGGTGGTTGGAGGGACTATGGCGTGGACCCGTCACAGTTTTCGGGTACACTGATGAAGACGTGTGAGAGGTTAGTGAAGGAAGGACGCTTTGTACCCAGCAACCCTGTGGGAGTCCTCACGACCAGCTACTACGAGCTACTGCAGAACAAAGTGCCACTACTGGGTGAGTGCAGCCTCTGGAAACACAAGATTTCAGTTTTTAAAAGAGAGCTGTGCCTACTTTCACTGGTTGTGAAGGCCCATTAGCACAGGCTGGACTCTGGTACTGTATCCTAGGAGGAAATCTCCTTTCTTTGATTCTATTTTTCTCATCTATGTTATCTAAACTCAACCAGCACCATCAACTTGCTCATATACAGCTGATGTTCTGATCTGTAGATCAGCGAGTACAAGGTGCCATTCCTGCTAGAGCCACATTAAGTTTGTCAGTTTATTTACTTTTTTTTTAAAAATTTACTATTTTCCCTCTAATACCGTGGGTCAAATCATGAGCTTGAATGGGTCACAAGCATGATACTTGGCACAGTCACTGGAAATGATGTGCAAATGCTTTCCAAGTAATATGATACCAAATGGCTAGATGGTAACATGACTAGGGCACAAAAAATTAAATATAAGAGAGGCCACATCTCTTGCACTGTAAGTCTGATTGTTTGAAATTTGACAACAAAGTGCAGTAGAAACAATGTGCAGACCCTCTGCAGAATAGGCTTCAGTAGGTTCAACTGATGGTCTGTAACACATGGCCACCATCAACTAATATGTTTTCAGACAGCAGGGCTTAGGAAAAAATGATGTATAACTCAGGCTTTCTGTGGCACAGTCTTTAATAAACTCCTCACTCAGAGGTATACTGCTCCATGTCTTGTACATACATTGTGACTTTTTTTTTTTAGCTTTTTGGCTACAGCGGCTTTTATTAACATTGGAGAGTGAGAGGAAATTGGGAGGAGAGATACGGGGGAGGACACACGGGAAATGGCAACAGGCCGGGACTCGAACCTGTGCCGCCCGCACCGCTATGTGGCATATGTATGTGGTCGCTTGTGACTTTGCCTCCCAGCAAAGTCACAAAGTCAAGTCTGAAATACGCTCTTCTCTCTGCAGCTTTAACTTTAGGCAAATTGCCACTTGCAGTTGTGTTTTGAGTGTGTTTAATACAGCTAGACGCCCTAGGAAGCCTGATCTCATGGCATCTCATTTTGTTTAAAAGCTCAGCAAGTAAATTCCGGTCCATGCCATGCACTGTGTGGGCCAATAGATCAGTACTTTTCCAGCATTGCTTTGTAGAGGCAATAAAACAGAAAGTTTTCCATGGGCTTTGGAACGGAGTTCAAGTATCTAGGCCTGGGTTCTATGTTTACATCTGTTTTATTTTGTGGTAGCTGGATAGAGATTTTTGCATCATGAGTAAGAGAACAGACAGATCCCATTAAGAAGTCCTGGGATTGTCACTGGGCCCAGCCTACTCCATGCACTTCCCTTCCACTAACGCTTTCCTCCTCTGCACCGCTTCCTGATGCCAAAACATGCACTAACACATAACAGTGAACAAATGTGTCGGAGCAGATCTGTCTCGGCGTGTGTCAGTACTTTTCCATCCCGTTATCACATGTGCAGCAGGGGAAACAACACTGTATTGTGCTGCTTTTTTTTTTTTTTTTTGTTACAGCAGAAGGAATGTTCTTGAGGCTGGTAGTGTGAGTAATTGTACTGCTGCAGAGAAAACGGAGAGAAGAAAGGGAGTGAGTCACATTGCGTGAGGGGGTTTGAAGGTTGATCCCCAAAGAGCATATTTTGGTGGGCCAGATGAATCACCAGCAGGGTGTGACCACACGCTGTCTGCCTGTTTTCAGGGTGTGACCACACGCTGTCCGCCTGTTTTCTTGATGTTAGAGATAGTATTTTTGCATGCCACTGTAGTAAAAGCACAGATATAAATAATTAAATGATTTACAACTAAACCCTATTCACTTCCAGGGTCCAGGTGTTGTGTGTGCTAGTTTATTGTCATGCTTGCATCCCATACTAGAAAAGAACTTGGGCATTGTTAAGGTTTTTAGCAACTACAATACTTCTCCTACAACTCGGTTTCCTGTGAAAAGGGCTTACACCTTCCCCCACCCCCACATTCACTTGTGGGAAAAAACAAACAATATAAATGCAGGTGTTTGGTCAGATTATTGTAACCACAGCTCATTATAATGAAATGAATAAAACGCAAATGCATTATTTATGGTTGGAATTGTTTTTACACACACGCATGCAGATTCACAGGCGATGAACTACCAGACATCCAGACAGGGAAGTTTTATACCACTTTTGTGAGCCTTCTGAGGGATTTCAACTTAACCAGATGTTTTCTGCAAAAACATGTGTTCTATTTTTAAAATGGCCCAAAATGTGCCTATAGAATATCTACATTTTTTATTCATCAGTTAACCGCTTGATGAAGCGATGATCTATTGACACCGTTTCTACATAAAGCCTCTGCTGCGTTGGCTGAGGTTACTGTGTATGTTCAGCATGCTGCAGTGCTGTGATCATGGTTGTGTAAATGGACATTAGCCCTGAAACCTCTTTTGGTTTTCCTTCTACCTCCATGCAGCTTTTTATCGGCACTATTGATGTGTAGCTAAACAGAGTTTTCCTTGAGCTGATGGTGGCCCAGAGCTTAATATTTTAAGCCTTCAGAAAGGGTTAATCGCTGAATGATTGTAAAAGACTCCCTAGAGCTATTAAACTCAGGATTTTTAACATTTTTGTAGCAAATGATTCAAACAGAGGTACTTATTAATTACTAACATCACTGTGGCTGAGGTAATCTCAGTCGTCTTGTCAGTCACCCTCAAAGGTGCTGCACCTCAGTGTCTGACCCTTATAGTTTTCTTTCATTGAGAACAATATAACTCTCACCCTACAACTTCTTAAATATTTTGCCTGTGCTGCTGTGTTTATATTAGCTCAACTGTACATCTGTAGCTAGCTAAGGGGTGGTAGATCATTATATCAGCTAGCTTAACCCTACTGTCCCTCCAAAATCTTGCTGGCATTGAGATTTTTATCTTTTAGTTATGGCCAATGTTATGGTGGTGCTGTACATTTGTGTTTTTATAGAAATAAATCATCAGAATATGACATCTTTAAATGACAACTAGCTGACTAACCGCTAACTTCTCAGATCAGCTTCTTCCTCTGGGTGCAATACTTGGGATAACAGCTACACTGTCAGAATTTTGGCTGTTTTTTAAACTGTTAATGCTGCATCTGTGCGTCTCTGCTTTTGGGAGCTGAACAAGTATTTGGACACTGAGATTGTGAATTACAGCAGAATTAAAAATTATATTTTGGTCATGTATTATGGTGTTGCATTTACCCAGGCCCAGCAAGGCATCTTTACATGTTCATTTTAGGATATCTAAAACCTTTTCTTTACATTTGTATTGAAAGTCAAAATGTGTGTTTTGCTTTTAGGAAGCAGCACGGCCTGCATTGTGGTTTTGGACCGGCAGAGTCACCGGCTGCACACAGCTAACCTGGGAGACTCGGGCTTCCTCGTGGTCCGAGGAGGGGAGGTGGTCCACCGCTCAGACGAGCAGCAGCACTACTTCAACACGCCCTTCCAGCTGTCTATTGCTCCCCAGGGGCTGAGGGGGCTGTCCTCAGTGACAGGTGAAACATGCAACTGGCAGCACCTGGTGCATCTGCTATCCCAAACACATTTGAGTGGGTCTGCTGGTGACACAGAGGCATGTCATCAGCAGACTTCATTGCTCATTCATGTGTTCTGTACGGCAGATGTGATAAAGCCCTGTACGTGATACTGTACTGTTAAAAATACAGACTGCTTGCAGACACAACAGCATGCAGTTAAGAACATTTGGCCATGACTGCACGCCTCACATGCAGCGGGGTTTTAGTGTATGTAGCGACTGTGCTGTCTCAAGCCGCAGTGCAACACTGTGTCAGGGGCCACGTGCTGCCGTGGCTCGTTGCTGTGGCGTGCCAAACAGCAGCACAGCAAACGTCAGAGTGCGGGACGGGCGCTGGATATGTGCCAAGCTTTCCCTCTTACCCCAGGTCAAAGTCTGTGTGGGCTGATGAGGCAAAAGCGAGAGTCCACAGCCAATCCTGTACCAGCAGACTCGACACCCTTTTTTTTAAAAATGTGTTCATCTTGAATCAAGCAGTTTGTTTTGACAGTTTTCTCAAAAATTGATGATAGATGAATTACAGGTGAACCTGAAATGCAGGTTATTGCAGGTCTAAATTATTTTTTTTCTTAAGAGGACCTTGGTCGAGTTTCAGACAGCCGAATATGGATTCTTGAAATTATGTTTTTTCTTTAACATTTGAGCATTTCAGTCATTTAGTTGAAGGATTTACTCGTCGTGCTTTACAGAGTGCAGAGGCAGATTAAGCTTTCAATCCCAGATCACTAACGTAGCAACCAAACGAAAAGAGTGCAAAGGTCAAAACTTAACATTCCTGAGTGCGGTAAAAAGTTTGGATAACAGTGTTCTAAGATGTTTAAACATACAGTTAAATGCTGTGTGTATGCTAAGGGCACACAGCTCTTTTTGTCACAGCTGAGTTTGTATATTCATTTTCATTGCTCATCTGTGTATTACTTGTCCTCCAGCACACTGATCATATACAAGGGAAACATTATGTTCTCAGTGCATTGCTTCATAACTATAAGCACACAGATTTTGCCTTCTTGCCTGAGGATTATCTGCATAATTATACTTCAAGCCATGACTGTATAATTATCTCAAGTATCACAAATGGCTTTGGCTTATAAATATGTTAATGGCGAATGAGCTGCTCAGCCAGTGCACACAGATAAGGAAGTATGAGAAACATCTCTAAGTGTGCCTGTTTATAATGCATGTGCAGTTATAGCTGCAAGAACAGCTGCTACAGCAGCTTTTTGTTTCCATGTGCACTACAGTTTTGGCTTCTTAAAAAAATAAAATAAAAAAATCAGAGCACAGGACAGGCTGTTCCTGGGAGCTTTGGCTCACCATGTCATGATGCAGCCCAGACAGTTTATAATGAATCACATTCATGACTCGATTTAGGGGTAAGGACATCTTCCAGGAATTGAACTTGACACTAGCAAACTAACTTGGTTCCTGCTTCTGTGTATTTGAAGTGCCTTCATAATGGCAGCACCTTTTCTTGGACTTGACTGTCCTTGCCAAAAAAACCATGTGATGATCCCCTGCATTTATCCTCATTATCCATGTGTGATTATGTTTCTGTAGCCAAGCTCAGTCAGTACATTTAATGACAGAAACTACTGCACATGGTGTCTCTTACCTGAAACTTACCCGTGTCTGTTCTTCAGCCCTGATGCCGCAGACAGCACTTCCTTTGACGTACAGCTCGGTGACATCATCCTCACTGCCACTGATGGGCTCTTCGACAACATGCCAGATTACATGATACTGCAAGAGCTGAAGAAACTCAAGGTAAATCACAAACATGTCTGCTTTTGAATCAGAAATAAAAACGGGATGAATGCTTAATGCCTGCTTTGTATTGGCTCCACAGAACACAAACTATGAGAGCATTCAGCAGACTGCCCGCAGCATTGCAGAGCAGGCTCATGTGTTGGCGTATGACCCCAACTACATGTCACCTTTTGCACAGTTTGCCTGTGACAATGGACTGAATGTAAGAGGTAAGTGTCTGAGTAGCACAAAAAAGACAAATATTTTGTCATTTCAAAGGTTATAAACATGTTTTTCAAGCACCAACCTAACTGGCTGCTGTTTGCTGTCCATGCAGGAGGAAAGCCAGATGACATCACAGTACTGCTGTCCATAGTGGCTGAGTACACTGACTAGAGTCTCATTGGGTATCTATGTGCCGCTGCAGGTGATGGACTGCTTTGATTCCTGCTGGCCAGGATATACAACTGGTGTCTGCTTCCCCCACACCCAAAGGTTCTACTTTGCATCGCCCACCCCTACCCAACCCTAATTAAAAAAAAACAAACCAAAAAAACCCACAAACTCCAACATGCCCTTTTCTCTGTTGTGTACATCAGACAGTGGCCAGATAAATCCAACTAAAGGCCAGACACCCTCTTGGCCAGGCTGCAGTGTTCCAGTGCTCACCAGATAATCCCATTGGCTGGGATCAGCAGTCATTGGACATGCTGGAGATGAGGATCCGGTCTGATGAGGATAAGTCATCCTCTTCTCATAGTTGCTGCAGGGAGGATGTTGTGATTCAGACCTACTCTTGGGCTACGTCAGCCCAAGAGTAGGTGTTAGTGTGTTAATGTGGCTTCGTGCTGGCCAGCTGAACAGAACTGAACAGTCCATCGGTGGTGTCAAGAAGGGAGGTGCACAAGAAATGGCAGTATTTAAGGCTCAATAAATGGGACTGTCTTGTGCAAGCACATAATGTTACAGTGGTACTTAGGAAACCTTTATGAAAGGGACTGGAAACTTGTATGAGAGTGCAGGGAGCATATGCTTGATATGACTGATGCTGTTCTAGGATGTTATGTTAAATGTTTGCAAAAAAAAAAAGTGTGACATTTATAAGTTGGTGGTTTGTTTCTTGTGGCAGGATAATCCAACAAGATTTCATGAAGAGTGGCAGCTGCCTTTTCCATAACTGTTCAAGTATTGCACATATTTTGTTACTTAAGAGAATTTTATAACTCAAAAATCTCTCAAAAAAAAATATAAAATGTGTCAAACTGATGTCCTCCCTTTAATCTCACAGCTGCTGTTGAAGTCTTGATTGTGATTATGTGTGTATGAATGAATGATTGAATGCACATGAGCTCCTCAGTGTGTCTATTGAGTAATGTGTCAATGAAATGGATGTGAAGGCTAGAGACTTCTCCATATCCGCTGGTCTGAATTGGTCTCGCAGCCTTAAACGCACAAAGCTTAAGGAGCATATCTGAAAAAGCTCAATGCAGCGGAAGTTGGTCAGGTGACCAAATGTATTTTTGTAACCTCTTTGTTCCGTGGGATTGTTCACTGTGTCAGAGTAGTTTGAGAAACACTCGTTCACAATCACCATTTGCTTTTCTTGTCCCTTTCCCCTTTCTGTAGAGCTCCAGTGGCACATTCATAAGTCAAGTCACTGCAGGTTTCATGTGAAAAATGGTCAGTATGTTTTCATGCATCACCGCAGAAAGATTTCACAGTAAAATCCACATTTTGTGTAATTATACAATGTGCCTTGTATCATGTGTCATTGATACTGGCAAAGAGTTCCTCAGCCTTCCCCCTGAATATGTGCCAGTAATGAGCACAAAGCCTGAAACTGTTAAGTAGCCATACGAATTGATAAAAGCTTACCCATCATGCCCTGCTGTCTTAACACAGTTGTTTTAATACCAGTCTATTTTTTTTCCTTCCTCCTGAAATCTGCCTCCTCTCTGCATTCAATCAGGAATAGTGTTAAAGCCATCCCACGCTTAGAAAATCCTTCCCATGGATCTTCAGATCACTGTTTACATTCTGCACTAATCTAAAGGATTGTTTCCTTCCTTAATGTGTCTGACAAGTTCACACTGAAGACTGCAGTGTCAGGTGTCGTGTTGAAATGGGACCAACGGGCATGGAAGAACAGATTCAGGGCAGTGAAGTGGTTAAAATGTGATTTTTATTTTTTATTTTAAGTGTTACAGCACTGAGGACAATCTAAGCAGACTTAACAAAATTACAAAGCACTTCTCCCAGTCATTTGGCACTACCACTGTAAGCTCTGTGACCCCCGCTTCCTGTTTCACACCTCCCTGGACTCTTTATTTTCCTCCACCTCATCTTTCTGTTTAAACCAGAGCATGTCTATGTGGAAGGAAAAAAACACCTTCACATCTGTAAAATGTTTAAATAAAGACTATAGTATTTATTAACCTGTTGTATTTCATGGCTGTGATATATCTGTAACTCTGCAGATGATTGTGGGTAATACTATCTGGCATGCATGGTGTATCAAACGACGCACTGCAGAGGTGTTTTGTTCATGTGCCTGCTTGATAAGCCTACAGCCCTGCCTTTTCCCATGAAGTGTATGTACCTCATTCTGTTCTACAATGCTTTAGAACACTTTGTACATTTTGTGCGTACTCTAACCTTCCTCAGACACCAAGCATGCCACTTATCACCAAACAGGTGTGGCATCTCCCCACTATGGTAATCCTTTGAGAGACAACATGGATGGTACATTGGTCCTACAACCAGGAATTAGCAAAACATTTTAACAATAAACACACATTAAAATGCAAACTACAACCAACAATAATCAGTCTTACTACAGTGTTGTAGCTTAGCTTACAAACTAATAATTGAGCAGTAGGTAACAGCTATGTCCTCAGAATAAAGGGCTTCTTGGAGAGTCTTCATCATCACTGAAACATGCCAGAACAGGTAGTCTGGCAGTACTGCTATCATCAGCTGACTCTGAGGACAAGGCTCTGAACAGCAGGGAGCAGATCTACAGGGCAAAAATAGGCAAACATCCGTCTACAGTTATTTCAGGAATATATTGTTTCTGTTTTTTTGGATTTTCAGCATTTGTGCTGACTTTCTGTCCATTTTTACATTAAATATCAGTATGATATAAGATGCTGCATGAGGGTCATGGCTCCAGATTTCCTGTGTGGGGACCCTTCTGATGCACGCTCTGCTCTGAGGACAGGAAGTAAAAACAGATCTGCTCTCAAAACTGTCAGATGACAGCAGTTATCTTTGTTTAGAAAACTAGTGCATATAATTGTGCTTCATCACAAATATTGCTGCTGGATCTAATTTACTTACAAATATGTATATTATTGATCTATAATATACATCACTTAGAAAGATTAAAGGAACACTTTTTAATCAGAGTATAGCATCAAGTCGGTTAAACATTTGGGATATTGATCTGGTTAAGTAGCAGAGGTGGTAGTTAATCAGTTTCAGCTGCTTTGGTGTTAATGAAATTAACAACAGGTGCAATAGAGGGGCAACAATGAAACAACCCCCAAAACAGGAATGGTTTTACAGGTGGAGGCCTTCTCATCTTTTCTGTTTTTTTCCCACTAGTTTTGCATTTGGTTAGGGTTAGTGTCACTACTGGTAGCATGAGGCGATACCTGGACCCTACAGAGCACAGTCTCAAAAGCATGGAGGAGATTGCAGGAGACACGCAGTGACTCTAGGAGAGCTAGACAGGGCCATAGGTCCTTAACCCATCAACAGTACTGTTAATCTGCTGCTATGTGCAAGGAGGAACAGGATGGGCACTGCCAGAGCCCTACAAAATGACCTCCAGCAGGCCATTGGTGTTAATGTCTCTGACCAAAATATCAGAAACAGATTTCATGAGGGTGGCCTGGGTGCCCAAAGTCCTCTAGTGGGCCCTGTGCTCACTGCCCGGCACCATGGAGCCCGATTGGAATTTGCTGTAGAATACTGAACTGACAGGTCCACCACTGGAGCCCTGTGCTTTTCATAGATGAGAACAGATTCATCCTGAGCACATGAAACGGTCTGAAGAAGCCATGGAGAACATTATGCTGTCTGTAACTTCCTTTAGCATGACCGGTTTGGTGGTGGGTCAGTGATGATCCGGGGAGGTATATCCATGGAGGGAAGCACAGACCTTTAGAGGGTAGGAAACAGCACCCTGGCTGCCATTACATATCAGGATGCAATCCTTGGAGACATTGTAAGACTCTACGCTGGTGCAGTGGGTCCTGGGTTCCTCCTTGAGCACAACAATGCCTGGCCTCATGTGGCGAGAGAATGCAGGAAATTCCTGGAAGATGAAGGAACTGATACCATTGATTGGTCCCTACGCTTACCTAAATCCAATAGAGCTCCTCTGGGACATTATGTTTCGGTCTATCCAACGCTGCCAAGTTGCACCTCAGACTGTCCAGGAGCTCAGTGATGCTCTGGTCCAGATCTGGGAGGAAAGCCCCGAGGACACCATCCATTGTGTCATTAGGAGCATGCCCCAATGTTGTCAGGCATAAAAACAAGCACGTGGGGGCCACACAAACTACTGGGGACCATTCTGAGTTGCTGCGATGAAATTTCAGCAAAGTGGACTAGCTTGCTGCATCATTTTTTTCACTTGTCTTTGAATTCAGCCTTTTGTAGGTTGATAATTTTCATTTCCATCAAACAATGTGGTTCCTTTCGTTCCTAACACCTTACCCAGTCCATGTCAGTATAGATAACCAGCATAATTTTTCTCCCGATTGAGATCTGGTGTGTTTTCATAATGTTTCTTTAATTTTTTTGAACAGTGTAGTATAATGTATTAACTGATTTTTTTTGGCTCTGTAATGCTCATCTGCAAATTAATGAGTAACTAAAGCTTTATAGCAAATGCAGTGCAATATTTCTCCAAAATATGGTTCAATAAAATGTAGTAGTAGTGTATATTTTTAGGAATTGATCAAATTAGCTCTTGACAGAGAGAATCACTGTGCTACATTCGCATGATAAATCATTCATGCTAATTTGCTTAAAATAATGGCATTCTTTGTTTATAAAACTAACCATGCTAAAGTTCACTTAATGCTGACAAAATTACATAACACAGCAATACCCATTTACCTTCGTTATAGGCTCATCACTCACCCCCTGAGAGTGCAATCATAAGATTCTCAAATCTAAACACTATGAAGAATAAAACAAGGTGTTAGCAGGCAAAGTTACACGACAGACATTTTATGTAAAGTTTTGGGTTCAAATGTGATTCCAGCAAAAACCTTTTAGTCTAAAATGGTGACAAAGAACACAAGACTCTCTCAAAGAACCCAACCCATCAAGACTATAGAGCGACAGTCAGGAAGCCAACAGAGGCCATCTGGAGATCCCAGTGGAGATTTAAAAAACCAAAAGCAAGCTCTTATTACCGTGGTGGAAGCCGGGGTCGTGGCAGCACTGGGACAGGCCTCGTCAGGTACAAGGAGTTCTCTAGGGTCGTCAGTCTGGCGCAGAAGTTGCATCAGAGCAGGTGGGTAAGTTATAGGGCTGCCTTGGCTGGATTCAACAAGCTCTATTACATCAGGAATAACCTGAAGGTTCTTGCTTTGAGTGTCACATATACCCACAGGTAGAGCAGCTGCATCTGCACAGCTGGGAACACACAGAACACACTTGTGTCTGCAAGCTGTCAATGACGCAGGCATGCACATGGGTTTTTCACCATCTGTCTGTGTTGCATTTAGTAATCAAACTGTGTTACACAGAGCAAGAGTATTTTTACACACATATATTAAATAGGCTATACTCAGACAGTAATGATAGACATGAATTCTAGCTTTAGAAATGAGGATGTTGTGTTGTACCTTCAGATTCCACAGAAATATTAAAAATCATTGTGGTTATTTTCCTTTACAAAAACAGTATCCAGTTTTGTATCAGCAGATACTGAAAGCAGCCTTAAGCACGATAAAAGGGAACAACAAAACAACCTTGTGCATGCAACCGCACGACATGTCAACCTCAAAAGTACCCAAACACGTAATTAGGAACACAGCAGGAAGAGACTTCAAAAGACCCCTGAGACAGCAGTCAAGCAAGTATTGTACTTAGCATACCATGAATAACACAAACACACTGCATATGGCCAGAAATATCCTGCATGATAACTGTCAAAAAAATAAATAAGTTAAATTTCTGAGCACTGGGGACAAGAGCATTGTAGAGAGCCAGCTCATCTGGTCAGTCATGTCTCTGCAGACTTCCAGCAGTGTACACAAGCAAAACGAGCTACAAATGACCCAGATGTTGAACAGTGCAGCTGGGATTGGTGTAACAAGATCCATCTAGAGCCACAAGCGTACGGCAATACGGAGGGAGGGAGGGAGCGGGACAGAGACACTGGCGGAGCAGGCTAGCATAGCGTCGAGGAGGGGATTATAGACCGTCACACTGACGGGCTTCTAACCCAACCCTGCGTGTCTCGACCTTGCTCTATTTATCTCTGTTGCAGACACAAGGCTGGCTGCTGCAACATGATGCCTCTTAAGAGGCTAAAAACAGCCAATGAGGGCAAACCAGCTTGACTGGGTGCCAGGAGAGAAGCTCAGGTAGAGCTCTGCAGGAAGATTCAATTCTGCTCTACACTACACCTGACTGGAGATCTGACAAACTGGACATAATCTGTTTAATTTCATTAAATTGTGATAATAAAAATATACAAGACGTGCACCGATTTAGAGAGGAGCTCTGTTTGACTGTATTTAGCAGTGTGGAAAGATTAAAACATTTTTGGGAACAGGTCAAAATAATGCAAGAAAATTATCTTAAAAGAAATTGCACCAAACTTACTCACGTCTCTGACCAGTCAATTTATTAGGTACACCTGTTCAACTGCTCATTAACACAGACATCAAATCAGATAATCACATGGCAGCAACTCGGTGCATTTAGGCATGTAGACATGGTCATGAAGTTCAGGCTGAGCATCAGAATGGGGAAGAAAGGTGATTTAAGTAACTTAGAACATGGCATGGCTGCTGGTGCCAGATGGAGTGGTTCCTTCACAACCATCTCTGGGGTTTATAGAGAATGGTCTGAAAAAGAGAAAACATCCAGCAAGCTGCAGTTCTCTGGTCAAAAATACCTTGTTTATGCCAGAGGCCAGTGGAGACGCCAGACTTCTTGAAGCTGATAGGAAGGCAACAGTAACTCAAATAACCACTTGCTGCAACCAAGGTATGCAGAAGAGCATCTCTGAATGCATAACACGTTGAACCCTGAAGCAGATGGGTTACAGCAACAAAAGACTAACCAGGTGCCACTCCTGTCAGCTAAGAACAGGAAACTGAGGCTACAATTTGCACAGGGTCACCAAAATTGGACAACAGAATATTGGAAAAACCCTGCCTGCAACATTTGGGTGGCAGGATCGAATTTGGCATAAAACACATAAACGCGTGGCTCCCTCCTGCCTTGTATCAGTAGTTCAGGTTGGTGATGGTGGTGTAATGGTGTGGCAGATATGTTTTGGCACACTTTGGGGATCTTAGTACAAACTAAGTGTCATTTAAAGGCCACAGTATTACTGATGGCCATATCCATTCCTTTATGAACACAGTGTACCCAGCTTCTGATGCTGCTTCCAGTAGGAAAACACTCCATGTCACAAAGCTCAAATCATCACAAACTGGTTTCTTGAACATGACAGTGAGTTCTCTACACTCAAAAGGCCTCTGCAGTCATCAGATTTCAATCCAGTAGAGCACCTTTGGGATGTGGTGGAACAAGAGATTCATATCATGAATGTGCAGCTGACAAATCTGCAGTAAGTGTGTGACGGTATCATGTGCATTTGGACCAAAATCTCTGAGGAATGTTTCAGAAGTGCCCTAATTCCAGAATCTTTGCCATGAAGAATTAAGGCAGTTCTGAAGGCAAAAGGAGGTCCAACCAGGTATTAGCAATGTGTACCCAATGTAACCAGTGAGTGTAATTTCTACTTGGTTTGTATGCAGAGAAGCAAGCTTTAAAGAAACCTCTGTATTTAAATACCAAAAAGCTAATAGCATTGTTTTGGTGCGAGTGAGGACAGAGACCCTGTCTGCACTTTACAAAAGATTAGGACTGTGAAGAAAGTTAAGCTGCACCATTATTTAATGCAGCATTTGGCAGTTTTTATTATTTGAACTGACCATTTTTTAAAGATTTTGAAATGAAGCTCCTTTTTTTTTTTTTAATCTGGGAACGATTTGTTTTCTAAGTAGATTGTGGACAATCATGAAACGCCTCTTATGTTCTGTGCTTTTTCTCAGGTTTTTTTATTTTCCTCTGATCAATAAAAAAATATTGTTTGGGAAAAAAATATTTTACTGTATTATTGCCTGTTTTTTAAGGCAGAGATGATTAAAACTACTGTCAGTGAAGCCAGCGGTGGTTGTTACCTGCGTGTAGTGGAGGCCAGGGTCTCTGTAGGTTGAGAGGGGTTCCTGCTCTCACAGTCAGCCAGTGTAGCCAGCACCACAGTGGCCTCAAGGACCATGTCCTCCACAGAGAAGCACACAGGCCTGCATACAGTGTAAATTTCCATGACAGAAATCCATTTACTGTGTGTCTTATTTTTTTATTCACCAGCACCGTTTACTTTTTAGCAGCCAACATACCATAATTTATTATCACTTAGTAATGTGAGTGGTGATAATCACATAAACTAAAAACATTAATGAATTTTTCAGTCTGGCTGGTGTTAATTACACAGTCAGTTTAGAATGCTTGTTGAACAGCATGCATAGCTTGTACAACTTGAATGCCACTCAAAATAATGACAACAACAAGTAAACGTACTTTCCTGCAGTGCCAAAGTGAACCGACACTGGAAGGCAATGTGACTCTGCAAAAGACAGTAAACCCTGGCAAAAACAGAAAAGCAACAACTGAGTTAAACTGCTGATCAGTTTAGGGTAACACTGTGACATGTTTACTATAGTCAGGCCGGAGACATACATCAAATTAAGGCCGACTAAAACTTAAAGCCTAGTTTCTAATCCGCCCAAACCCGATTTTCCAAAACCGACAGGAACAAGGCGACTAGGCTGGCTAATGAGGAGTCTCACAGCGGGGAGCCCAAGTGACTTTCCAAGACATCGGGGTCAAGAGTTGTGGGCATTAATGCAGGTCAAGTCTCATTAACTGGACATACACAGGTTGTTCATCCAAATTTCCAAATGGCCAACCAAAACCTTCTGCTTTGTTTTCCAAGCCACATAATACTGAATTACTGAGCACACTATAGTAAACATTACATTTCTCTCAGCCTTTTCTGCTAATCAAATTATAAATAGCTCGAGATCAAACTGTAAGCAGCCCGTAAAATTGAAACTTATCACTTCTTGGCTTGAAAGTTCATAATAAAGCATGCAGTGAGGAGCCTATAATTTCTGCAACTCAACTTCAGTTACTTTTTCTACGTAGCGGAAACTCACTTAGGTCAAGCTATCTTTGCTATAAAGACGAGTCACAGCACTGAGGGGAAACTTCACATGAAAATGATACTGGGGTCCTGGTACAGGGCAGGAATGTGACCTCTTAGACATTAATTGCCCTCTTATGAGCCAGTGTCACTCTCACTCTGCGCACACACACCACACACATAATATTCTCATGTGACAGGAGAAAGGAGGCCTCCAAAAATAACCCCGTTACCCTCAGCTCCTTTAGAGAGAAGGTTATGTCCGAGTCCACTCCAGCCTGGAAGTAGTCAAACTCGTCTGGGTGTAAGGACATCTCTGTGCACATCATCTTCATGTGATCTGTCACACAGGTACGTCCAAGTCAAACAGGATTCGTTATAGCGTTTGGTTTAATGTGGTTAAAGAACTGAACATGCTGTATGTTAGGAAGTCTTATGCTGAGTGCAACTTTAAAGCTCTTTATGAAATGTGTCAGTCACAGACTGCCTCTGGACCTGAGCTAAATGACAGTCTAACATTAACTGACCATTTCTCCCCTCACTGTAATTTCTCAGACTGACTCTGAGGGCAGTCATCGACAGAGTGACTTCCTCCTGAGACGCGTGGAAATGTATCACCATATCACCCAGAAGCCTGCAGAAACAGAGAGGAAAATACATACTGACGGCTCTGGTTACTGACTGATAACAGTTTTCCTGTGATTACATATTTTTGGTGTTTGAAGTCATCTGACAGGCCAGAGTCAAAGTACAAAACCAGCTGGCAGTCAGCATGCACTGATTCAAAGGGTAAAAGGTTTTTATATTCCGACTGTACAACAAAAGCACCAGGTTCTAATCTGAAGATTCAAAACTGAAATGCTAACCTGGCAGGAGCCTTCAGGACATTGGGACACAGGTGTGAATCAAACACTGCCTGCAGAGCCTCACTTTCCAGGAAACACACGTTGTAGGTTTTTTTAATGCCTAACTCAAAAGCAGAGACATTTAGAGCACACTGCCACCATGTGTTCAAAATATGAAATGCATGCACACCTTAAAATTGACATAAAATACCATTATTTATGCCGTTTCCTACCATGTCTGCAGAAAAACTGGATGATCACTCGGTCACTGGCAGTACTGACTGATATCTGACATCGTTTCACATTACGCTCAATAGAAGTCAAACAACGGAAAAGTGGCAGCACAGACTTAAAAGCAAAGAGACACCCTTTAATTATAAAGTCTTAAGAGAATATCATAATGAACTGTTTATACCATGGTTCTAGTGCAACCCTAATTTTATTGAACCTTCACTTGTGACTATGATGTTTTTGCCTACAAACAAAAACTTACCTTCATGGCCAGCTTGCATTTGATTGGTTCACTGCCATGCTCTGTGACTGATTCCAGACTGTACTGTTGGAAGAACAGCGGTGAGAAGAGGAAGCAGGCATATGCAGACTGAGCCGAATTCACCGATCTGAGGGCCAGCTTTCATAAGGGTAGAGAGAAAAATTAGTTTGGAGGAATAGAGGAAGTGAATGCCTTAAAACCTGAGGATTATTGTTACTGACTGAGGCTCTTGTACTGTTCACACACTGGTTACTTTATTAGGGACACCGGTTCAACTGCTCATTAATGCAAATATCTAATCAGCCAATTACATGGCACCAATGCTTGCAGACATGCCTAAATGCAAGACAATGGTCAAGATGAGTTCCTGAAATTTAAACTGAGCACTGGAACGGGGAAGAAAGGTGATTTAAGTGACTTTGAACATGCATGCTTGTTGGTGCCAGATGGGCTTTCATGTATTCTTTAATTATCTGTGTAAAAACTGCCACTGACATGAAAAAATGTGTTTTTCAAGACATATCTGGCCAAAAGGATGGCAAACATCAAAAATATAACATCACAGCTCTATAAAAATATTGAAGTTGCCAAAAAGGATTGGATGGATTATAATGTAGATAAAATAACACAGTCATAAAGGTACTTGCAAAACAAGCCATTTCTTCCTTTTATATATAAGCCCTTCATAAATCCTGTTGACTGCAGTCTCTTTACCTTCATAAACAAAAGTGCTACATATATAAAACATTCTGAAACAACAGAAATCGCTTAAAGGCACAAAACCAGCAACTAGTTTCTGTATGGTGTACCTAATAAAGTGGCCACTAGTGTGAGATGACAGATAAGAGAAGAGGGGCCAAATAATGTTGCTTTAAGGGGTCAGAATAAATTCCTGGCTAGAATAAAATTGAATGCAAAGTTAGAAACGGCCTCCTCCTTCCCAGTGTCAGCTGCTGCCGCTCACCCCTTTGACCATTGGATCCAACCACAGGGCATCTCCAATTCGGGACAGGGCATGGACAGCCTTCCCAAATGCTGAAACACAACATAACCCCTCCAGAGTTCAAGGTTAACGTCATACTTTACTCCTGATATTTTAAGTTAATCTCCCTCTCTCTCGTAAATACAATTTTTTTTCCAAATAGAAAAATAACCCCTGAAGCTAACTTATTATTAGCCAGCTTAGCTACATCAGCCAAGCTAGTCCCGTTTGTTCTAAACGAACAATTTTATGAGCGTAAACAATTCTGATGAGGATTACACTATTAATACATAAAATTTACAACAATTTTACGTCTGTATTTTTCTCGAGTGTTCTTTGTATCACCTTTGACAGAGTTTCCCGCCAGGACGCAGTTCATGGTTTCTTAGGGCAGGCACAGCCTGGGGCTAACAGCAGGGGGAGCCGGCGAGCTCTGCATGTCTGCTGTAGACAGGCGCTAAAGCGATTTCCGGTATTTGAGAAAAAACGATTGGCTGTGTTTAAACACTCCTGTCACAAGGCAGAAGCTGCAAACACGTTTTGGCAAAGATAGTTTAAGTGGCCAAAAAATAGTGGGTTGATTATAATGTAGATACAATAAGGCAGAGTCATAAAGATACTTGCAAAACAGGTCATTTCTTCATTTTATATATAAGCCCTTCACAAATACTGTTGACTAAAGTGTATTTACCAACATAAGATATTACACATATAAAAAATAAAAAAAACAATTAGAAATATCGGAAATCACTTTTTTTGGGGTTTTTTTTTTAAATTCAGTTTAGTTTCCAGAGTGAGTTTGCTTGTTTCAGTTTATTTTTTATCGTTTGAAAATGCTGTTAACTGTTTATTAGTTTCAGTCAAAAATTAAGTTTCAAATAACCAGCAAGGATCTGCAGGTGTAAAGTTGATGGCACCACACTTTATCTGAAAAAAATTACCATTAAAAAAAAAAATTCATGCAACTTTTATGTTGTAGTCTAACCCGCGGGTGACCGTTATGATGTTGGTTAGTTACTGAGTATTTAATTTTACTTAAGTTACAAAGTTACTCAAGTTAGCTTTCAAATACTCAGATAGACCATCCATCTTCTTAACCAGCCCTGGGTTGTGGTGGGGGGCTGGACTCTATCCCAGCTGTCACAGGGCGAGAGGCTGGGTGCACCCTCGACGGGTTGCCTGTCTGTTGCAGGGCTGATACAGAGATACTAAAAACCATTCATGACAACCCAACAAGTACATGTTTGGACCTTGGGAGGAAGCCATGAGAGAACCTATGCAGGCACAGGGAGAATGTGCAAAGTCCACACAGAAAGAACCCAGCTGACCTTCAAATTGAAAATACAAAAGTCTCAAACATATAAAAGCCTTGATAGAGGCACTGACTTAACAGATATATCATTTACATTAACATTTATTACTGTATTTTGGATATTAGCATGTGTATGAATATAAGCATTATTCATAACAAATGATTTGTATATAATAATAGTTTATTATTTGTAACCAGACAATCAACTAACAGAATGTTAAATAATGTGTCATAAATGCTGTAGCGCATGCAAAACACGATCTGTGACTATACACAGTTCTTGATTAATGACATTTAAGGTCAAATTAAAGAGAAAAAACACTGTAATAATTCAGAAGATGCTGATAAAAGAGCAACATAAGGACTCCCGATGGGGTAAATGAGACAATTCATCTATTAACTATTTTTGGAAATGTGACATCAGAATAAGCTCTGTCACTGCTTCTTCTTTGCCTTGGTTGCTTATTTGCTGTCACAGCGCTCTTCTCTGGATCTGTTTTAAATGTTCTCTTTTCTCTGCGATGGTGATCGCCATACGTTCTCCTGCGGCTCTCATTCTGACCTAGGCGATATAAAACAACATGTGTTGGGACTGCAGTGGTCAGATTATATCTGAGACAGAAACATTCACTGGTGCATTCAGATACCAACCTGACTGAATGCATGCATGCAGGACATCGAGATAGTGCTGCTTCATCTGCCGTCTCATGTGCTCTGTACTGTAGATGTTCGCTATACTGTAAAGGTAGGGTCTGTGTCCTCCTATAAAGGTTGGCCTCTGAGGCAGAGACAAGAACGGATGTGATTGTACATTATAAAAGGACAGTAACCTCAGTATATATGAGGGATGACATGATTATCTGATTTAAATCATATTTAAGCTCCTCACCTGCCATCAATTAAACCCTTGCAAACTCATTTCTGTTCATTAGGAATGACATATTTAGAAAATACTCTTTGTGCCTTAAAAATTAGATAGATGTAACTTTTACTTCACTTGGTATGTGGGTTTCAGCCCTCCTCTGCTCAAATGCAGTCTGCCCTCGCACTCCCCCTGCATCTAAAGGCAAACCAGGCCCCACTCACTCACTACTTCTCCTGTTACATGGAGGGAGATACAGTGGCTGTCCTCACTCCAGCAGTGTGTGTTTAAATAAGCAGGAGAGGAACAGCCAGTGCTTTTTGTAAAGCAGCACAAGGGAGCACAGTGTTAAAACATTAATACATTACTGCAATGCAACAAAAGCTTTCCAACAAATGCTGAGTTGTTCCGAGCTCTACTTATGAGCTCTTCCCCATGTGTCTCCTCTGCTAAAGAAACCAGATCGACTCGAAAAGACAGCCAAACAGCTACAGAGACTCACACTGAGCTCACACAGCTAATAATCTGTTCTGCGTGGATCGCCTGGTCCGACAAGCTGATGAGACTGGTTCCTTGGATTTGTTACTTTAGAAAAACTCTGTTTTGAAAAACTTTCATTGGTGCTTATTTTGCTCACATCTAGCATATGTTTAAAACACCATATGGAAATGTGACGTTGTGAAGTTACCTGTAAGAAAGCGGCAGACATCCCAGGCTTTGGAGCATGTATTGTCTTCAGGTGTTGGCTGCCTGCAGGCACATTTGTCTGTGTTCCTCTGTAGATTTCTCTCACTTGCTGACCAGGTAGATATTCAAAGCCTACCAAAAGCAACATGTCAAAAACATTGCTGTATTTATGACAGGTAATCTGCCATGTTGCTTAGCCAGCACATTTTAAACACACCTTAATCTTTCCAGCATTATTTAACAGAATAAAGGAAATCTAAAATTTCTGTTTAAAACATGTCTTCGCAATCTTCAGGTGTAAGCAGGCCCTGGAAATAAAATGTAACAGGACACCATTTTTCTGAGGGCTGCCGAGCACAGACAGTCAGTGAAGAGGACGCTTAGTATCATATGGGATACGATTGCTATAGTATATTTTATATATATATATATATATATATATATATATATATATATATATATATATATATATATATATATATATATATAAAATTTCTGCAGTAATTTCAGTAAAGATGCAGCTGAGAATTTTCAGCATTATTATATGGCTGTTATTTTTCTCTTCACAGTTTTGGTTAAGTGAAAGCAAAATTGTCAGTTTTGGTGGACTTTTTTCAAACCTCATAACTGATGGGAACAAAGAGACTTCTTATAATTTAAAATGCTGCCAAGCGTCTCTTAATGCCCAAACAAACTCATTATGCCTTTAGTGTGGCACTTTTCCAAGGAGTAGAAGGAAGCCTTTCCAAAAATAGCTTATTGACACCCTACCAGAGGTGCTTTGTTTCCCAGTGGATATAGTTATATGAAGACAACAACAACCACCTGCCTATTATTGAGCCACTCAGACCTGTTGACGCATGCGCTCCACAAGGCCTCTGAAAGGGTCCTGTGTTACTGTCAGCAGATCTTTTAGTCCTACAGGCTGTATGGTATATGTAAGTAAGTACACTCATCCTGCTTTCATAGGAATTAAGACAGTAAGCAGCAGCCAGGAGCTTGATTTATCCATTAGCAAGTGTGAGCACCTCTATAAAAGCGGAACTTTTGGCAGATTGCTGGTTTTCATGTCTATGTTAATACAATACCACAATCTTTCCAAGAGTGGACACCCCAACAAATTCACACCAAGGTCAAGAGCTGCATCTACAGGCCTCAGTTATCAGCTTTAACATTTAGCATGCCGACAGTACAATTAGAAAAAGACTGAACACATATGGTTTCTTTGAACTGTTCCCAGGAGAAAGCCTCTTCTCTCTTGTATTATTGCAGGGTCTTTACCTTACAATATAAAGCCCCTTGAGGCCCCATGAATATTATTTAATTGAACTGAATTAAAACAAGAACATGGCAGCACGGCTTAGGTTCGCAAAGCTGAATCTGAACTAAGCACTTCTGGAACAGCGTCCATTGGACGAGCAAAGCGGAGATATTTGGCCATTATGCACAGCACCACGTTTGGAGAAAACTAAGCACAGCATAGCAGCACAAACACTGTGAGCACAGTGATAGAGGGGTGATGATTTGGGCCAAGTCCAGACCTTAACCTGACTGAAATGCTGTGGTAGGATCTTAAGAGAGCTTTGCATAAATGAATGCCCATAAATATCAATGAACTGAAACAATGCTGCAAAGAAGAGTGGGCCAAAATTCCTCACAGGACTACATTGTTCTGGGAAAACTTCCTTTTTTGTGACTGTATATGGCACCCTTTGACAGGTGCCATTGTAATATTATTCACTTGTTCTTTTAGTGGTTTTAATATTGTGGCTGACTGTGTCAGTATTTGACAGGGTTTTTATAAATAGTCCTGTCTGATTTCCAATCCGCTGTGGTGATGTAGAGTTAAGATGTGATTGACGTGCAGATTTTGAGCTTTAATTCAAGGGGTCTTAAGTATTGCATTAACTGTTTAGGAATTACAGTCATTTTTATAAACAATCCCCCATTTTCAGGGGCTCAAAAGTAATTGGACACTTGACTGAAGCAGTTTCATAACCAGGTGAGGCCTGCTGAACTTCTGCAGATACACTACGTTATCTGTAATACCTGAACAGTAAATGGTGCAACTGAAGGCTCAAAAACTAGTTAAAAACCAATGAGAGAAATGGTGTTAAAAGAAATGACTAAACTGCTCTAATATACAAGTTAAACTAAGCATAAACCCTTTAAGTTACTAAGGTATTAAGTTTAACAATTATGTAAAATTGATAAATTGCTTAATTTACTGCTGAAAGTAATGGTAAACCTAAAATGACCAATGAAGCAGTAAAAGAAGCAGATGACTAAAAATCTTGCATGTAACAGAGAAAACAGATAAAATTAACAGATAAAAGTTAAAAGATGTAATTAAATACTGATTAGGCTAAATTGATGTATAAATGTAAAATATTTTTAGCTAAGCTATAGATAGCACAAATGTAACTTAGAAGTAACTGATATAATCTGAAAGAATAAAACAACCAGATGAAAACATACAAACTAAATTCAGAAAAAAGAAATCTCAATAGTTCCACTAAACTGTAACAAAAACTTGTAATCAGTAGTGTTAATAACAGACTAGAAATTACACTGGCAGGTCATTACTCTTTGATGGAGGTTTAGTCATCAACTAGATAGAAAATTTATGCAACGTTTGTATTAAATAATTTTGTGATTCAATAATAAAAAGGTTCATGTCCAGCTGGTACTTGAAGAACTGTTTAACTCACCACTTGTGCATCTCCTGTCAGCTTCTGCAAACCTAAAAGTAAATGAAGAATCTCGCTTTGAAAGTTCATAAATCAGTTAATTCACAGAGGATGTGAGGGCCACAACGTGAGCGTTACCTCATGAAGATGTGACCATTTCCATTTTTGAACAGGTTTTCTTTTTTCAGGTTCTCATCAAATGTAACCCGCTTCCTCATCTTCAGTTACAACTCCAGTATTTCCTGCCCATGCATCAGAGAGGTCGCTAGCATCTTTATCTGCTCGGTGCGTGCTGCAGCCAGCCGAGCCTATTATAGTGAAATGAAGCCAGCCCTGAAACGCGACACTATCCCATTGGGTTCCAATTACAGAGCAGAGGTTTAATACACTTGAACCCAGTGTGTCCTCATCTAAAATGTAAAACACACACACAACATCACAAAGTACTCTGTTTACACACTTTATTGAGCATCATGTCCAATATACATTGCATTGACACAAAATGGAAAAAACAAAACAAAACATACTAAAAAAAATAAAAAGAAAGAAAGAAAGAAAAAAAAAGAATGGTGTTAGGGTGGATTACCTGGACACACCATTTTCAGAGCATATTGCTTAATGACATTTCAAACGCACTGAATCTGTGCAAATACAGTGAACACCGGTCAGAGGAGGTCATGGTAGGTTAGAAAATTCAGACTTAAAAAGGTAATGTCAACAGCAGTTATGTGATTATCAAGTCTACAGAAATCTACCAGCTGTACATGTCACATTCACCCAGAATGTACTACCAATGGTATCCTATTTAAACTCACCCCAACGCCCTCAAACCTGATTGCATGCGCCAAAAGATGGTTATAGCTATGTTTCAGTGTCAGTCACAGATCAATACGTTATACAAATTTCACGTCATCATGGCTTAATATTCAGCGACAACATCGATGAGGTGAACAAAAGCCAATGGTTTCCAGACTCCACCCAAACACGCCTGTGTGTGTTTGTGAAAATAAAACCTAAATGCAGGATTGTGTTCAGTCCCCCACTTAATTATTCTTTCCTAAGTGGCGAGTTAAGTCTCTGTCAAGGATCACAACCCAGATTTAGTAATCGTGTAAAGGTGATAAATATTCTAATGAAGTATGTACCAATCAGAACTCAAGATGTTCACAGAAGAGTACTATCCAACATACTAGCCAAAGTCCTGAAGAGTCTAAGCCTGCGAGTGAATATGAAGCACTAATTGGAAGCCAAATGTGCCACAACAGACAAAGTAAGAATAACTAGCCTAACTCTACAATGGAGCCTTTAAAATCCCCCGTGTTCCCCAACAGATTAAGAACTCAACCATAAACCTGGTCAAATATGCTATCTGTTTAAATTGAGGTAAGCTCAGACGCCAGTTAACCAGTCCACATGCAGAATAATCACAGCTTAGGCTATTTTCACAGTCTGTATTTACTTGTCCGGGATTTTCACTAACTTAGATTAAGTGGTAATTACCAGACTTCTTTGTTGACAGGGGAGGAAAGACATGTTAAATTGAACAATCTGGAGCATTAAGTTGATCTTACCGCTTGTTAATCGAGACCCTAGTAAAGTATGATCCTGAGAAGTTGGCACTAACCTCCTGTTACCATAAGCTATGCTTGTGTGAGTCTAATATTGATAAAACAATAACTCTCAAGTTGCTGAGTAAGCCATTCCATTTGCATCCACAGCTAAAAACAATACATAACAGAGCTGTTTGAGGGGGATCATGCAGGTTGAGAGTCATGGTTTTGAAACTCTTAGATGCACTGACACTAAAAGAAAATGCTAACAGAAGGCTTTTTCTCAGAAAATGTAAAGACCATAAAAAGTTCTCAACCTGTCCCTCTAAACGACAGGCAAACTGTGAAGACGTGAAGCCAACAGAAGGCAACAGTGATTCAATGACAGTGTTGAAAATAATCACACCTACGGACAGGGCTGACATTAATCTATTTCAGAATGCAGCAGGGAGGACAAGTGATGACCTAATGACAGGCTTTCGTTTTGTTTTACACAATCTTGACCACTAAATTGCATAAGAAACCTGGTATAAAGTAGAAACTGTTCAGCAGCAGATAAAAAAAGCAAGTTAATTTACAGTAGTGACATATCTTACATTATTTTTTTTTCAAAATAAATTAAATTAAATATACAATTCCAGGTAAGAAACAGGTTAATTTTGCTGGTAGGTTTCTCAAATTGGTTCGTCTGGCGGAAAATGACAACCGTTCACAAAAACGTGGTTGAGGCCAACCAATTCTTTTGACTGGCAAAACAAGGGGTGCAAAAGCCTTTTGCTGAATTTTTCCCTCTGAAGGCATTTCCTTTAACTGCAACAAAAAATGTACTTATTGTTACTTACAGAAGCAAGGTATTCCATGCCAGTCTTACTCAGCAGGTCGGTTTGCTTACCCTGGAATTTACAGCTGACTCCTAATCAAATGCCATCTCTTGACTTTTTCTTACACAGCGAGCCACCTTCCTCTTAAATTCTCCATTAGGGTCCTCCCTCCACTCTTTCTGTGGAAGAAGAGAATCAGATTCTTTTACTGATATTTTGAACTGCTGAGATAAAAAGGTGGGATTTCTCGTGTTGAAGGAATGCGATAACTCACCGCAGCATCCACATTAGCTGGTGAATCACTATTGGGGTCTGCGAGCATGGAGATAACGCTAATCATGATTGTCTCTACTGTGTGAATTGGAAGCCAGCGCTCCTCGGGCTTTTCGTAACCAAACTTATCTTCTCCTGGCTCATGCAGAATTGAGATGCAAACATCGCCGTTCTTTGCAACTGTGGAGACGAATTTCACACGTTTTAAACTCAAAGCCTGGGTGACACTTCCAAGTCAATCACATGGCTCTGTTCATTTAAAGAGTTTAAAAATCTGCAGAACTCAAGTGATGGCAAAGAAGACTCTAAATGATTAAAAGATCAAAGAGTGAGAAAGGCATTTACCATTTGGATGCCAGATTTCAGTGATGAACTTCATCTTTGGCGGCCGCAGTGGATAATCATAGGGAAAGGTTAGGTATGCTTTGAAAAACCCTCCTTCACTGCAGTGGGAAATAAAGAAAAGAGCACAAACACTTAAGAAATGACTACATTAAAATCATCATTTACGTTTCAGAATATCTCGACCAAAGACCTTACTTACAAAAGGGTATCTTGTGGACCAATGATCACAACTTCCCATTTATATATGTCATCGTCATCTATCAGACCAGCTGAAAAGCCCTCCACGGGGTTCTTATTGAGCTCTGGGAAAACAGAGGGAGAAAGTGTACAAAGTGTTTTATTCAGTACCAAAGTGAAAACAGAACTGCAGCAATTTCATCAAAGTGATGAGTCTATCACTGTGTGTGTATATATATATATATATATATATATATATATATATATATATATATATATACACACACACACACACACACACACATACTGGATATATATTTAAGCCAACACCCACAGTGCCTTCTTGTCCAGCTTTGGCAAACTCCTTACAAGGTACACCGCATGGAGTTCATGATACCAGAAATGATTATGCCATGTACTTACCACAAAAATCCTTCATTAAAAAGTCGCTTAAAAATTACAATTACATAAAATACATTATGTTAGCTTAAGCACTGGTATAACATTAGCCACTGCAAAGATTTCAGCCTATGGATCATGGTTGAGTTTACAACACCAATGCCAGCTGTCGCAAATAAAATGGTAATGCACACTTCAGGATAACATAAGAAGGTTACAACTTTGGATGTTGTTGGATGTTAAACTCATTCACCCTGAATTCTTTGAACAGATCTAGATAGCGGTCATTTAGGTACTCTGCTAAATTGCAAGTATTTCCGCACTTGGTCTGTAAAATGATACCATCGTTTGCATGCTGCCTTTTGTGAATCAATTATCACCGACTCTTGGTGCCTTTCTTATCAGTGAGCTGGGATGGAGCTTTCATTGCAGCTGCACTTCCACATGTAGTTTTTGCTGTGCTCACCCTCAGTCTCAACTCACCCCACCCCAGGGGGAAAACAAACATTTTTTAAAAAAAAAAGTACCATTGTATTTTCATAATTTTGGTATCATTACAGTTAGTTATGGTGACACACACACCACAGAGTACACACATAAAAAGGACACTGAAAAAAAAGTAGCAGCCAAATATCTCAGCTTAATATAGAACATAACCTGGAACGATGAAAACAAGACGCAACTGACACACTGGTAAGTCAACCAAACTCTGGTTTTTCAAAAAGGTCACAACAGCAAATTTAGGCAAATAAAACCCTCCAGAAATAAACTAGCTATTCTGACAAACACACTGAATTTACTTTCTGAGGAAAATAAGTCTGTGCTGGAGTCCCTGACACTCATTTGGTAGATATCATGTGAACCACAAGTCCCCCTCCCCGTTGTGTTTGCCTGTGCTGACACATTTCACTGTCAGGCAACTCCAATATCTCTAAATTCAAAAACAACAGGTGACTAAAAATAATCATCAGTAAATACCATAAAAACTGAACTGTGCTGACTGAATTTTCCTGAGTCACTGAAAAAGTTTTCAGGCCCACACAAAGCATTCTGACTAATATCACAATTTTTCATACTGCAACCTGATGTTGCAGGCATGGCATGTGCTTGAAGCACTCTTTTAACCTTGGTGTACATCAGTATAGGAAATGCCAAATGGATCATTTTTACACTCTGGATTTATGAGAGCAGCCAGCTGTTAAGCACTGAAGAAACAGAAACATTACTTTTCCTATCTCTCCATTTTATAAAGCCTTACTTATACTTTCTGCATCTGCGAATGCACTAGGGTCCATGTCTTGTGAAAATGACAGTAAACGCGAGGGTCTGTGCGGACATATCTGCCAATTTTTTGTGAAAGCATTGACTTGTCCACAGAGAATTCACATTACAATGCACCAGCTACACATACACCCCAAGGCAATGGACTTCCTGCAAATGTCAAACAGCAGGAATGACTACTTGACCACTGTGTCTGCAACAAAGTATAATCAAGGTTTAAAGGTTAAAAGGTAATTTTGCAATATACTTGTCATCTTTCATAAAGTTAAAGTGGCCCTACTACAGTTTTTCATTTCATGTCATATACTGATACAGTGGCGGATACTCATAATTAAGATGCCTGAATTAAGTCAGCATTATGTACAAAGAATCAGGCGTCACAATGATCTAATTGCTCAATTTTAGGCAGTTTTTTTCCCCCATTCTTAGCTCTGTGTGATGTCATTGAAAGGGCATATAACTAAAAAAATTTAAGAGTGGCAGCCAATCAAGACAAAAAAATTAATTAATTAATTAAGTGACACAAAGAAAGGGGAGCTAAATAAATAAAAATTTATTACAAATATCGAAAATAGAACAATAGGTTACCCTTTTATTCATATCTGTGTAATACTGAAAATTCAATCCATAAATTTTCATTTGCACAGATTGTTGCAGAGAAATCGTGGTGTCCAAAAATAATAAAGACAGTTGATATGAATCACTGACTTGAAGAGAAGAACCGAATCAAACACTGTCAGTGAATCATATTCCCACACACAGATAAGCCAGTGTTTGCATGCTGCAGTCAGTGAATACAAAATACTAAGTCACTTGCACATCTGGGTGCTGTCATTTTAATACCACATGCCATATACACACAATAATACACACAAACTTGTGTTTGTCACAAGCTACACTGGCATCACAAAATGTGTTACTTTAGCTAAATGGATCACTTTGGCTGCAGTGCACAGCTGGGGAAACACTAAATTAATATCAATCCAATGATTAACACTACACATTTTCTGAGATGTTAACTTTTATATTTTTGTGATGCAGCTCAGATTTTGTCACCTAATTGTAAAAGCTGCATGAAGTTCTCCTTTTCTGTAAGAGTTTGTAGTTGTAGCAAATATTAATTCTTACTTGCTCTATGTGTTAGATCACCTACCGTCTATTAAAATTCATTATTGAATTACAGCATTAACGTCATTAAATGAATAGCTGCACATCACTCATGCTGAGGCCTTGGTTTCCCCTCACTGGGATGCACCGCAGCTGCGAAACAAACTTTACACCATGGCTTTACAGATTCATCAGATCCGTGTGTCATTAACAGGACACGTTAGTAATAAAATCAGCTATGTCTCTGAAAATAAGTCAGCAGAAGAACAATAAGAGTTTCAGCAGTGAGGGCTTGAATACTAATACACAATTCCTTCAGCGATACAGTCTGAAGCTGAAAGGTTAGATACTGTCTCAAATGGCTATATCATTGATTTGTAATTTCAATCAAGTGGTTTCTGATGTATTAGTATACTGATCTATGAAATGCCTGCGGTGCATGCCGTTATCATTAACAATGCTGAAGTGTTTAGAGCAGATGAGTGCCTGCCTGATTATTCCTTTGTTCCGTTAGCTAACTAATGCCCAACTAGCAAGCTAGCTAGGTTGGTCCTGCGATGTGTTGTTTCTGATGTTATTCGAGTTCAGTATACTTCCAAATTATGCATTTATTCCCAACATAGGTAAGCCATTCAAAGCGGATTAGCCACACATCCAACTGCACTGATAAAGCAATCCTTTATGCTGTTCGGCTATCTTTCTGAGCTTACTTCTATTGCGTAAATACAGATTTCCAAAGCCACAAAAAAGCTAACATTAGCTGCTAAGTATGGAGCCTTTATATCGGGTATATTTGCCTACAGTTTTACATTAATATTACCTGCCAGTTGTTTTCGAAGAAGTAATGCTGATTGTTCGGTCATGGTACGCGCGCAGTTGGAAAAAAGCACTCTGTGTAGACAAACACTTTACGAAGAAAGGGGCTAAAGCCGAACAAACCGAGCTGGGATCTTAACGCTGCCGTGCCTGCTGCTGCTTTCCCTGTGTGTTTTGACACAAGCCTTAGCTGTGCGCATGCGCGCCTGCGGTTGCCTGTGTGTTGATGCGTGGCTTCAAGGCAGCGTTTCTTCAAGATAAATCAACAAACACCAAATTGGAAAACTGTATTGGCCTGTTACTGTAGCAGAATTCTTTGCCAGTGCGTGTGTGGAGAGGTGTGTAGCTGTGTTTCAGTAAGACTATATCCTGTGCGAATAAGACTGGTCAGTGTATACCAAAACCGCCCCCAATGCTGCATTAAGATTTGGCATTGGAGGCCAGCTCTCAGGGAGATCCCTATTGTTAGTGTGTGTTTCAGCAAAGTACTCCTCAGTATTCTTGTGTGGTTTGTAGCGTTACTGAACTCTATTAGGTTGTGGCTCTAGCAGTCTTAATTACAAGTCCAGCCTGGATATTGGTTGACGATTGTCAGAGGACACTGGAGAATCACATGAGATGAACAGACATAAAAACTTTTTTCACAGAACATCATTTAGAAATGTGTTTGTTTAGGTTCTCAGTTGTCAGGTCATGGTAGCCTCAAGAGCTTGAAAAAAGGCAACTGGACTGGACTTCAAGTTTTTTTGAAGATGTTTCACCTCTTAACTGATTATCACACCAAAATTACTACACTCCTCAGTGACAGCAATACTTATGAGGTCTTAAGGCAAGACCCCACCAGCAACTACACAAACAACTTGAAAGGGGAAAAGCCATTGGCCACCCTACATATCACAGCTTTACCTCAGGAATGCTACACCACGTATGTGTGGACTTCCAAGATCCACAAAGGAGTCCCACCCAGACCCATTGTTAGCAGTATAAAATCAGCCACCAACAACATTTCCAAGCACCTCGCCACCATCTTAGCTCTACTTGTGTGTAACACATCCCATCACACAGAAAACTCCACTGACTTCACCAACAAGGTCCTCAAACTTACACTGAATCCAGATGAAACCACTGAATCCTGTGATGTGGTTTAACTTTTCACTTGCATACCTACAACTGAGGCAGTGAAGACAGAAATAACTACGGCAAGACAGCTCCTTACACAACAGAGCTAGCTTTACCTTTGATCAGATGTGCACACTGTTATGTGTCCTGCAACCACACATTTCACATACAACAAGGGTTTCCACAGACAAAAGCATGGATGAGCAATTTGGCTTCCCAGTGTCACCCATTATAACCAACCTGTACATGGAGGAAGTGGAAAGTAAAGCTCTGGGCTCCTTCAAAGGGATTGCATCTAGCCACTGGTATAGATATGTTGATGACACCTGGGTCAAAATCAAATCCCAAGAAGTAGGAGCCTTCACTGAGCACCTCAAATAGTTGGATAAAAGCATAACGTTCACCAAGGAGGATACCAAGGATAATAAGTTACCATTTCTGTACTGGCAGTGAGGAGTGCTTGGACCTCTATACTGGAGAAACCAAATAGCCACTCCACAAACACATGGCACAACATAGAAGAGCCACCACGACAGGATAAGACTCAGCTGTGCATCTGGACCTAAATGATAAAAGGCACTCTTTCAAGGATGCCAATGTTCACATTTTGAACCGGGAAGATAGATGTTTGAAAGAGGATTAAAAGAAGCCATCTATGTCCACTGTGAACGACCATCATTGAACAGAGGTGCCTCCACCCCAACTCACACCTTACCTCAGGTGACCTCAAAAGCTCACATGATAGGATGGGGTAACATCTCACAGTGGTTTCACTGGAAACCCCTGACTATGATGATCTATGTCTTTTTTCACACTTTGAGTCATGTGATAATGCACAATAGCGGATCAACAACCACCTCCAAAGGGGGCAAATAACCCCCACTGGAGTTTAATTACCTGGGAGTCTCTACCTTTTGTTTTTAGAACTGAAGAATCCTCTTGGATAAGAGGTGAAACATCTTTCGAGAAGTCCAGTTGCCTTTTGTTCAGGCTCTTGAGACCATTGTTTGGATCTAGAAGGTTGTAGTAATTTAGAAATAGTGTCAACTCATTGCTTGGATGAACTCTGCAAAATCAGGGCCATCAGGTAAAATGGGCCATTTAAGGTTTGAGCATCGTAGCTTTTTAAGCGTTAACAGTGACCACGGCGTTAACTGTTGCCACAGCGGTATTGACAGTATTTGTTCTGCACTTTTTCACATTTTCCCTTCTAAGTCTGTTTGTATGTGTATTGTACATCTTCTTGTGCACTCAATTGCGTGTGTGCATGTTAGTATGTGTATGTGTGGAACTTTAAAGTTGACACAGGCCAAAAAGCAAATATAAAATTTCTCGTGAGGTTGAAATTGATGGTTTAATGCAATTTAAATGCAAAGTTACGTTGTTGTACTATTAAAGTTATCCCAAAATAAATCCAGTTTTATCAGAAATGTCTCTGTTTCACTTTGCAGTTTGACTGGTCCTTTTTACCTGAACACTTTTCATACATTCATACATGGGACAGCTAATGTTTCAAAAACTGCAGAGCCTGAACAATTATTTATTGCATCAATTCAACACAGAAATGTTAAAAACAGTCCTTGTTAATGGTATAAACAGAGTTAAATGTCACACATAGTCTTTTCTTAGTGTCCCAAGTAATTAACCATCAAGTGCCCCAATTCACCTGAGTTCACCCAAGTACTCTCATCATTGTCTGCAGCACCTGTAGCAGAGTAGCTGTGCTTTTTCAAGCAGTAACTTTATGGTCAGCTGCTGGAAAGTTAATGAAAATGTCACAGCTTCCCCTTTTAAATACAACTAAAGTACTGTGTGAGTGTCTATCTATCTATCTATCTATCTATCTATCTATCTATCTATCTATCTATCTATCTATCTATCTATCTATCATCATCTATCTATCTATCTATCTCTCTCTCTCTCTCTCTATATATATATATATATATATATATATATATATATATATATATATATATATATATATATATATATATATATATATATATATATATATATACAGATAGATAGATAGATAGATAGACAGATAGATAGATAGATAGATGATGATAGATGATGATAGATAGATAGATAGATAAAAATCAAATACTATATTAAGCTCAATGCAATATCTGCATCAGCACGGCCCCAAAATCCAGTATCAGCTGGGCTTTTGCATCAGAGGGGACCCTTTTGTGCTCTGTTCTTACTCTACTAAAATAGCTCTCCGTGATTCACAGTTCAAAAATAATCCTCATTCGTCGTATACCGGGCCTCACTGCTTCCCTTATCATCTTTCACCCTCTGTCTAAAAATGTGCACTTAGAGCACTCTGAAGCCTGATGCTTTGACTCATATTTTTACTTTTCGATTAGGGACAATGTAAAGGGTTTTAAAGCGTTATAATCATATAATGTATTTTTTTCTACAGTGTTTTCTTAACGTGTTTTGAGAAAATGTGCGAGTGTTTAGATTATAGTTGCTGTGCCAACTTGAAACTAAATTTCCTATTAATTTAAAACAAGTGCTGCAGCAAAAATAAAAATAATAAAATAAATAAATAAATAAAAGATAAAACAACAGAAATCAAAACAAACCACGATGCATTCATAGCTATCGGGACATGTGAGAATCAAATTTCGTTTTTGGAATAAGTAAATAAAAACAACTTGGTTTTCTGTAAAATATTACTTCTCGTTGATTATTACTAACATTAAAAGTAAATTAGATGAAATACATATTTTTAATTAACATCACTGATTTCGTAGCCGTTTTGTATTTGAAAGTGTTTACAAAGTACGAGGTTTTGAAGCGGCCATTTAAAGGCAGCACTATGCGGAAGGAGGGTTAGCTATTGGGTGTCTTGTTTAATACATCAGATGCTAGCTAACGTTAGCTGTTCCGGAGCTCAAACTTTTAACCTGAGACTGAAACCTACAGCAAGCCCTCCAGATAATCGAAAATGAATGTAATAGATCATGTGCGGGATATGGCTGCAGCAGGCCTTCACTCTAATGTCCGAATAGTGAGCAGTTTGTTGCTAACGATGAGCAACAACAATCCGTAAGTCGTGTCTGAGCGGGAGCCGTCTATTTCCCGAAGTGTGCTTTCCAATACCAGTGTTTCTGTGGGAGCGATAACTTCAAGCTATCTGGTCAACAACGGCTAGCGTTATTAATTCTAACCAAGGTTTTGCTTAGATAGTCACCCCAGAGAAGGGTGTCAGTGCGAGTGCAGTTTAAATGAAATTGCATACAGTGTATGTATTTTCCACGATATAGTCATATCTAGAAACGCATACAGTTCACGGTGCTCCTATCAGGTAGCTTGAAGTTGAGCTAGTATTGTGTTAGAGACACATTATTTACTTATTCATATTTTTTACTTAAAAACTGAGGCTACGCCGTTACAGATGGGTATAGACCAACAGTAGCTTCTCCTCATAGGCTTTTCATCCTGTGCTTTGGGTCACGTTTTGTTCATACTGAGGACGGTTTTTATGTGCATTTTATATGTATTTGATTTTCAGATGTTCTGCTCTGCTCTCCCCCCCCCGTCTGAGCTCTGTCCTATTTGTGTGTTTTGAATTGTAGAGAGCTGTTCTCGCCGGCTCAGAAGTACCAGCTGCTGGTTTACCATGCTGATGCCATCTTCCATGATAAAGAGTATCGTAATGCTGCCTGCAAATACAGCATGGCTCTGCAGCAGAAGAAGGTGCTCAGCAAAACGTCAAAAGTTCGCACTTCTGCTGGTGGAGCTGCTTCTACCATTCAGGCACAGGTACATTACAAACAAACTGGAACTGTGAGAGATAAAAAAAAAAAAACAGCTAAAAAAAACAAACAAATTTGCAAACACACACACATTAAACATGCATACATTGCAGTTAAACCAGATTGCACTTATGATGAAATAGTAATAAAAATCTAATTAAAATTATGCAAATCTTAACATATAATTTTCATGTGTGGTTCCCAAAGCTTGTCTCTAGCACTCTAGGTTAGTCTTTCCAATCCAACCCAAAGGTCCTTTATCCGCAGCGGGAATATCTGCACGCATCCAGTGTAGCGTGATGGCTCTCCTGGCTTAAAGAGTCTGAAATCCAGTAGTTTTGTTTGATTTTGTATTTGTATGTAAGTTCTGTGGATATATTCTGAGCCCACAGAATTGAACTTTTAAAGGATGCTGATGTTGAACACCCAACAAACATTTTAAAACGTAACCCCAGAGTGTTTGAATCTTTGGATATTACCATAGTCAGTGAATGGTGCTTTTCTCATCTAAACATTTAATACAGACATTTGATGAAGTTTGACAGATGTTATGTAGATCCTCATCAGCCATTTTATTGTATTAAGGTAATTTGAATAATGTATTTGTCTGTTTTTGTGCAGTTTTTTTTTTTTTTAACATAATGTTTCCAATAGAATTTTACGACTTCAGGGATACTAAAATGTCATTTTACTTGCATTTTCAGTGCACGCGTTAACCTTACCCTAAGGCTTTCACCCTGCCCATGATTTAAGGCTTAAAATGTTTTAAGAGTAACTCCAGATAATATCAGCACAACTTGGGAAATCACCATATCCAAATCTGATTATGTCACATGATAATGGTATTAGGTGATCGGAAAAATAGTTCTTTTTGCCTGCTTTTCAGAGTAACCCCTTCAGCGTGAGTGGCCATGCCCACTTGTTGGGAGGCCTAGTCCAAGACCTTTACCCCTGATGATCTGACTGAAGATCCCATGGTTTTGACAATTGCAAATGATAGGCTGTATGGGTTATCTATGCAACTGGCACAAAAAAAATATTTAAAAAAAGTAGTGGGACCTTCATGCAGATCTTCAGCAACACCACCTGGATTCACTCCATTTATTGATTTTGGTCCTGTCAAGGAGGGCAGTATCTCACAGCTTTTACAGATTCCACTGATTTCTTTATTGCCATTTAATCAATACTGGATGAGTATTACAAAACATTGAAAAGAATTATGGGTACCCTCAACAGATCAAAAAACATGGTGACTGACCTTGAGGCCACGCCTCCAAAATCTGCTTACGCTCTTCTTTTTTTTCTTTTTTATCATTCTGCATTTTGCACAAGTACAAGTAACTGTAAGCACACCAAAGATGTAACTACTCATTAACAGAAGCTGATGGTCTTCCTGATTTTAACATATGCAAATTTGTTCCATCACTTCCTATTCCTTTTGTGATGCTGAACTTATCTGATCATGATCTTAGAGAGTTGTTGTTAATCACCTAGTTTTTAGGAATTAGGCCATTTAAGATGAGGTTACTGGTTCATTAGTGTCATCAGTGCTACAGCATTTCAGTCAGTGACCTTTGATGAGTACAGCAGTTACTCGCTCATTCTGCATGCATTGCATATACAGCTACTTTCAGCTGTGCTTCGATATGCAGCATAAATCTCGTGGTGGTGGATGTGTGTCCAGGCCTGGCCAACGGCTCCTGCTCTGGGAAATTATTTTATTCCTCTGCCCTGTGATGAGTCCAGCAGTGATTGTACTCTCTGGCCTACTTCCTAGAAACTGAGTGATTGACGGTATCTGATTAAAATGGCAATAAAGAAATCTGTGGGATCTTGTAAGAGAGATGTGAGATGCTCAACCCACTTACCGGACCAAAATCGAATGACTGGGGTGAACCTAGGTGCTCACTAGGTGGCACCGCTGCAGATTTTCTCCGGCGCTTTAAGCGATGTTTTTTTTAGTTACGTACATGTAAGCAAAGAAATTTTTTTGATCCCAAAACTTTGCTTTTGTGAGTTTTAATTTAGGTTTTCAACATTTTTATAAGCTGTTTTCTCTTTAAAAATTGGCTATATAAATGGAAAAATGTTCAATTAAAAGAAAAAGTAATAATTTGATGTAAAAAAAAAATCTATTTGAGCAAATCATTCTTTAACTGTTCATATCAAACACAAAATTTCAAGAGGTTTAGAAGAAGGTGCTGAGGTTTCATTAATCTTTTCAAATATTGCATAATCTGTAACCAAACACAGTATAGCTGTTTTGGGGCAATAAAATCATTCCAAAATTCACACAAGCAAAGTTTGACATGAATGATGGACTAATATTGTTTCACAATAAAAGGAATTAGAAAATAACACTTGCTTGTCAAAGACAAACATTGTGTTACATAGGTTATATGGATTGCACTATCATTTGCAATTGTCAAAACCACAAAATCTTCAATCAGACTTAAGATAAGCAGGGGTAGGGGTGCTTAAGTGCTCAGACCTCCCAAATAGTTGGTGATGCCCACTCAGCACTGAATGGGTTAATCTGAAAACAAGGCATAACATTTTCTTTTTATCGCCTAACAGTATTATAATGTAATCTAATCAGATTTTGAGACGGTGATTTCCCAAGTTGTGCTGATTTCATGCTGTTCTTATCTGGAGCTACTCTTAAATGGCAAGACATTTTTAAATGTCCTGCAGCACCATTAAAAAATCCAGAACACTGACTTAGCTGGCTGGATGGCTGGCAATAATAGAATGATATTTATTTTCAGTGAATATTGTCTTTCAGAGTTTGCCTTCAGAAATTGAGGTAAAGTACAAAATAGCTGAATGCTACACCATCCTGAAACTGGATATGCCATTGCAGTGCTCGATGGGATTCCATCGAGGCAAGGGACTCCAAAGGTACAGTGCTGTTCTACGCGGTTCTTAGAAGTCACTGTTCACGTCATGCTTCAGTTTGTTTGTTGCAGTAGAAAGTGTGCGACGGCCATGAGCTTGCTTCAGGCAGAAATACATCACACAGTGGACTAAGTATTATCTGGTCTCTACAGCCAAAATGCTACTGAAATATAGGATGCTTACATTTGTTAGTAGTTCCAGTTTTCATGATATGCCACAGGGTCAGTTCTAAGAACAGAAAGTTATGAATTGAAACCTAGAAATGACCAAAATAGACTCTGACCACTGCAGTCTGGCAAATTCAGGCCCACATGAGGGGTAGGCACTCATACTCAGGGCTATGCACTGTATACTCAGCTCGACCTCTTCACAACACAACTGATGGTCTCAAACACATTAAGAGGGCAAGAAATTCAAGAATTAAACTCTCGACGAGGCACAGCTGTTAACTGAAACCTTTTCCAGGCGACTGCCTCATAAAGCTGACCGAGAATGTGCCAAGATGTGGAGTTTTTTTTTGTTTTTTTTTTTTTTTTGCTGCAGTACCTTGAATAAGGTGTAGCTATTTCAATTTCCTCTTGGCTTCCTTGCCTGCAGATCAACATGATGTCAGCTAACCTGTACAGGAAAGTGGAGCAGAACGGTCTGCTGTGACGGGCTACAAGAGGTCCTTAGCAGCATAGTTGCCTTGCATGTATCATTGGGATGATTGGTCACATATACATCCGCACCGGACAAGAGACATTGTGCAGGGCCCTCGTCACAGCGCCTTGCTTTTAAAACTTCTCCGGACTCAGTGTTCAGTTACCAGCTGCAGATGAAATGTGTCTTGGCAGGCCTTCTCCTGCAGTTAAAGGAGCGCAGGTGGCATCCATGACACGGCATGTCAGTATCCACAACACGTCCCTGTACCTTGACGGCTTCTAAGTTTGGATTGCAGTTAATTACCTTCACATGCAGGACAGATCAAAGGGTAGATCAACACCATTGGCCAGCATAGTATTATGTTTATAGAGCCACTAATATTACAAGACACATGTGTTGTGACAGTCTCATTTCCCGAACGCTCTCAGCTCTTTGGAGAAGAAGCTCTTGCGGAACAACGCGGATCTCTGGTCAGCCTGGCAGATGTTTATTTCAGGGCAGGGTGATACTAAAAATGCAATTCTCAAAATTGAACAAGCCCAATATGCTGCTCCTCACCTCATCAAAGGTGAGTTACAGGAGAGTGATTAACTGCCTGGATCTGTTTTGCACAGTTACACATGTATTTTGTGATTAATTTTTGAGTCCGTTTTATTATCACATAACCTGTACTTCACAACTCTAAGCAGCCCTTAAAAGACATGTTGTTGCCTTGGTAGGAATGGAATGTTCATGGTCACCCCATGGCCGTGAGGCACATGGACACGTTGGAAACCCTGTAGGTTGATTATTCAAATTGCACCACATGCTGAACTGTGGGCTGATCTTCTGGGTGAGGGACCCGTTAGTTACTTTTCATACAAAACCGCGTTCTGTGCAATTTTAGTGTCATGTTTCTGAGTCTTGAATTTGTCTATGTTGTTCAAAGTTGTCACAGTTTTTAGTAGTTGTCATTCTGGGTTTTCTCCACACCTGGGGGCCCAAGGCCATCCAGTGACAGATGTGCAGGCATCCGTGAAGGGGCAGCGCTGAGAAACATGGGACGAGTTCAGGAGGCTATCATTCATTTTCAGGGAGGGGCGATGGTGCACTGTCGCGATCTCCTGCTCATGAAGTAAGGTGCCCAGCCAAGTTCCTCCTCTGTCCTTCAGATTATTCTTTATTTGTCTGGATCAACTGAAGTGTTAATGACTCCAGGTCTCTGATCCATTGTTATCTGGCATCCAATGGGATGGTTGTGGAGGCATGGGGATGGCTAGAGCATCCATAAGAGTTTAGGAGCCGAATGCACAGAACTCCTGACCATCCGGACAGTGTGTCTGGGAAGACCGGTGAACCCCAGAAGAAAGCAGTCTCTGACAGGGCCCTGGCCCAGAGGCCTGACTACACCAAGGCTGTGGCTCAAGAAGGCTGAACTCCTCAGTACAAACAAAACAAAACTCAGAAAGACTTGTGTTTTCTCCATTCCACAACAGGTCTCCCAACAAGTAAATCTATGTATGACAAGTAAACGTATGCTGTCACAGCTATCAGAACATGCGAGAATCAATACATTTGAATGGAATAGTTTTTGTAGAATAGATTGTGATTTTTAGTGTGTGTGTTTCAGCAAAAGAACTACGGGGGGAATTCCAAGTACACATGGCTTTTGTGAACGGCTTCATACTAAATCATTTTCTTTATTTTGGCTCTATTGTTGAATTAGTCAACAAAAAATAGGATATAGACATGATAGTGATTTTTTTTCTTTTGAAGGCCGGAGAAGAACCAAGAAGGGATCGCCTCCCTGCGGAATGCCTTGGCCAATCAAAGTGACCCGCGTCCTAGCACAGGACGCCGGGATTTCCTGCTAGCTGTCAATTATTACTCAAGCAGCCATGACCATATATAGAATTAAGAAGATGGATCATCAGTCACGGAAAACATTCATTGATATGTTGCTTTAGAAAACTAACATCTCACTTCACGGTATGGTCGAACACAACACTTTTTATTTCTTTTGTTTTGATTGAAAGCACTCCGTCTGGGTTTAGCCCGGCATCCCAATTACCTATAAAATCGCTATAGGTACGGCAAGATGGAGAAGGAGGAAAGCCAGAGTACTGCAGCTGCAGGCTACTATGGCAGGGCAGCGGACAGGCAGCGGAGATCTTGAGGACGCACCAGGCAGCTGCAGTGGGCTGATCAGCACGGTCGAGATGAGCCACTCCGGTTCGGATGGCGACGTTGCTACATCACGCGGCAGCTCGCGGAAGCATCGAGCTATGAGCCGCCGAACACAAACACCGAGTTGCACTGCATGTTCAATCTCACGTGATCACATACGTTGCTGCCAAGTGGATATGCTCCAAATACTAGCTAGGCATGAAATTCAATAGAGCTCGCCTACCTCTATTGAACCGGATGCTCCACATTGACAGTATAGTTACAGGAAGACATGACAGCTTTTGATTCAACCTAGCTCATGGATACTTCAGTTGATTTGCTAAAGCTAGTTCCCATCACTTTCCTATGAATCTCTGACAGCTTCACTCTGGGTGTTTCCTAACCTCAAAGTTATTAATTAAATTACCTTGTTATTTCTCCACACTTATTGCCTGCCAAAAGCGCTAAATGCATGTCAAGTAAGTGTTTCATTATTTTATTATACATTTTAAAAATATCTACAAAATACTATAAAGATTTATTTTGAAATGATAAAGTAAAAGTTATGGTTCTTTTTTGTTATACAGAAGGCAGACCTAATGGACAACACACACACGCGCACACACACACCAGGTATATTACATGACACAAAAACAAGTTTTCACAAATTCAGACAATAGGTTTTAAAAAGCAGCAGAAATTCTACTGTTACTTTTCTGTATATTTGTGACCTTTATTGCAACACTTTGACACCACCCACACCTCCTCTGTGGTAAATGTGTGCTCCCCCCCCAAAAAAGCCAACAGCTGGGTGATTTTTTTTTAAACCAATCTCAGTTTCCTGGCAATCCATCTGATGTTGGTCAGACTTCAGCTGATGATTTACTTGCACCCACCTTTCCTGGGAACAACCCCTGAATGCAGGTAGGAGGGAGTCAAATGCAATTTCAAATTTTAAACATGGCTTTGTGGTGTATTTTGCAGGCCTGGCAGGCAATAAGTGTGGAGAAATAGACAAGGTAATTTAATTAATAACTTTCAGGTTACCAGGAAACACCCAGAGTGAAGCTGTCAAGATCGTCAGAATGATGGGAAACAGCTTTCGGCCAAAAATGACTGGAGTTCTGCATTAAGCTGCATTTTAATAAAAGCTCTCGTGTCTTCCTGTAGCTGTACTGCAATGTCGAGCATCAGTTCATCAAGAGGTACACAGACTACTTCTTGAATTTCATGCCTAGCTGCGTTGTCTTTAAAGTTGGTAACATCACTTGGCAGCAACCTCTGTGATCACGTGAGATTGAACATGCAGTACAACTTCGGTCTTTTTCTGTTTGGCGGCTCTCATGGCTGAATGCTTCCCGCGGGCTGCCGCGTGATACTGACAGAGCGTCCGCCAGTCGACCGGAGTCACTGCATACCAAACCACTGTTCCTGATCAGCCCACTGAGCTGCCTCACTGTCGCTGCCCTCAAGATCTCCGTCCTCTCCGCTGCCCTCCATGTCGTCACCCTCCAGCTCCACTGTGGCATCTGTGGGGCTTTCCTCCTTCTCCATCTTCTGCATACCTTCTAGCGATTTCTGGTCATTGGGATCCAGGCTTAAGGTAGAAAACCCAGACAGAGTGTTACAAATGAAAACAAAGAAATAAAAATCTTGTGCTTTACGACCCATACCGTGAAGTGGGGGAATACTAGATTTTTCTGACAACATATCGATGAATATTTTCCCATGACTGATAATCGTGTTCACCTTAACGCTATACTGTACTGGTCCATGGCTTCTTGGTAATCATTGACAGCCACCAGGAAATCTCCCAGCATCCTGTGCAGGACACAGTCACTTTGATTGGCCAAGGCATTCCGCAGGAGAGTCGATCCTTCTTCATATTTCTGTTCCCGGCCTTCAAAAGAAGAAAAAAAAAATTTGACCTCATCTCTATGTGTAGCTTATTTTTTTCTCCTCAACTAATTACAACAATAAACTACAAAATAAAAGAAAATCAATTAGTATAAACCATCACAAAAGCCATCTGTACTTCTCAAAATACCCCCCCCCATTAAGTTCTTTGCTGAAACACACACACTAAAAATCACAATCTATTCTACAGAAAACTATTCCATTCAAAATGTGTTGATTCTCACATGTCCTGATAGCTGTGACAGCATACGTTTACTTGTCATACATAGATTTACTTGTTGGGAGACCTTGTTGTGGAATGGAGAAAAACACAAGTCTTTAGTTTGTTTTGTTTGTACATACTGAGGAGTTCAGCCTTCTTGACCACAGCCTTGGTGTAGTCAGGCCTCTGGGCCAGGGCCTTGTCTAGAAGAGTTTTGGCTTTCTCCTGAGTCACCGGGTCTTCCAGACACACTGTGGCAAGGATGGTCAGAGTCTGTGCATTGGCTCCTAAAGTCTTATAGATGTTGTTAGCCATCCCCATAGCCTCACGAATCCCATTGGATGCCAGATAACAATCGATCAGACCTGGAGTCATTAACACTTCAGTTAATGCAAGCAGAATAAAAATAATCTGAAGAACCACAAAGGGAGAGAAAGTTAAAACATAAGCCTGCCTTCATAGCAGTCAAGGCGGCAGGGTGCCAAACGCATGGCCTCCCTGAAATGAATGATAGCCTCCTGAACTCGTCCCATGTTTCTCAGCGCTGCCCCCTTCAGCAGGAGTGCCTGCACACTGTTGCTATTCAGCTGGATGGCCTTGGCCCCCAGGTAGAGAGCCCGGGAGTAACGCTTGCTATAAAAACTGTGACAACTGAACAACATAGACAAATTCAAAAGTTTAAAACATAAGACACTAAAATTGCACAAGACACATTTTGTATGAAAAAGCTGAGACTACGCAGAGGACCCTCACCCAGAGATCACCCACGGTTCGGCATGCTGGTCAGAAATATTGAATAATCGACCTCCCAGGACTTCAACATCCTCCAGGTGTCCCTCACGGGCCATCAGGTAGCCATAAACATCCATTCCTACAAGAGCAAACAACATGTCTTTTTTAAGGGCTGCTTAGAGTTGTGTGAAGTACAGGTTATGTGATAATAAAACGGACTACAAAATTAATCACAAAATACATGTGTAACTGTGCAACAGATGCCAGGGCAGTTAATCACTCTCCTGTAACTCACCTTTGATGAGGTAAGGGTCCAGCATCTGGGCTTGTTCAAATTTGAGAATTGCATTTTTGGTGTCACCTGCCCTGAAATAAACATCTGCCAGGCTGACCAGGAGATCCACATTGTCCCGCAAGAGAAGACTTCTTCTCCAAAGAGCAGTGAGAGAGCATTCAGGGAGGAAATGAGAACTGTCACAACACATGTCTTGCAAATATTCAGTCACTGTGTCCAAACCATTAATGCTCTGCTCACCAAATGGTGTTAATAGCCCTTTGATTGTCTCCTGCATGTACTGAAGGCATACGCTTTGATCCAAACAGAGAGCCAGTCAAGGTTGGGGATGCTTCTGAATCGCATCCATTGTCATGGATGCCACCTCAGCTCCTTTGACTGACAGAGAGAGAAGGCCTGCAAGAAAAACACATTTTTCAGTATATTAGCTGAGTAACTGAGACACTGAGTCCAAGGAGAAGTTTTAAAAGCAACGCACATATAGAAGAGCACTGCACAATGTTGCTGGTTGGATTGCCGGTGTCTCATGTGACCAATCATACCAATGATTGCATCCAAGGCAAGGGGACACTGTCTGAGGACCTCTTTGTAGCTCGTCACAGCAGACCGTTCCTGTCCAGCTTTCCTGTACAGGTTAGCTAGCATCATGTTGATCTGAGGCAAGGAAGAGTACAAGGAAAAAAATGGAATCACTACACCTTATTCAAGGTACTGCACCAAAAAAAAACAAAAAAAACAAAAAAAACTGCACATCTTGGCATTCTCTCAGTCAGCTTTATGAGGCAGTCACCTGGAAATGATTTCAGTTAACAGCTGTGCCTCGTCAAGAGTTAATTCTTGAATTTCTTGCCCTCTTAATGTGTTTGAGACCATCAGTTGTGTTGTGAAGAGGTCGAGCTGGTATACAGTGCATAGCCCTGAGTATGAGTGCCTACCCCTCATGTGGGCTCTGAAGCTCGCCAGAATTCAGTGGTCAGCAAGTCTATTTTGGTCATTTCTGCGTTTCAATTAATAACTTCTGTTCTTAGAACTGACCCTGTAGCATATCATGAAAACTGGAACTACGAACAAATGGAAGAATGCTATATTTCAGTAGCATTTTGGCTGTAGAGACCAGATAATATCCAGTCCACGGTGTGATGTATTTCTGCCAAAAGCAGCTCATGGAAGTCGAACAGTTTCTACTGCAACAAACAAACGAAAGCATGACGTGAACAATGACTCCCAAGAACCGCGTGAACAGCACTGTACCTTTGGAGTCCCTTGCCTGGATGGAATCCCATCGAGCACTGCAATGGCATCTTTATCGAGTTTCAGGATGGTGTAGCATTCAGCTATTTTGTACTTTACCTCAATTTCTGAAGGCAAACTCTGAAAGACAATATTCACTGAAAATAAATATCATTCTATTATTGCCAGCCATCCCAGCCAGCTAAGTCAGTGTTCTGGATTTTTTAATGGTGCTGCAGGACATTTAAAAATGTCTTGCCATTTAAGAGTAGCTCCAGATAAGAACAGCATGAAATGAGCACAACTTGGGAAGTCACCGTCTCAAAATCTGATTAGATTACATTATAATACTGTTAGAGCGAATAAAAAGAAAATGTTATGCCTTGTTTTCAGATTAACCCATTCAGTGCTGAGTGGGCATCACCAACTATTTGGGAGGTCTGTAGCACTTAAGCACCTTTACCCCTGCTTGATCCTTAAGTCTGATTTGAAGATTTTGTGGTTTTGACGATTGCAAACTGATAGTGCAATCCATATAACCTGATGTAACACAATGTTTGTCTTTTGACAAGGACAAGTGTCATTTTCTAATTCCTTTTATTGTGAAACAATATTAGTCCATCATTCATGTCAAACTTTGCTTGTGTGAATTTTGGAATGATTTTATTGCCCCAAAACAGCTATACTGTGTTTGGTTACAGATTATGCAATATTTGAAAAGATTAATGAAACCTCAGCACCTTCTTCTAAACCTCTTGAAATTTTGTGTTTGATATGAACAGTTAAAGAATGATTTGCTCAAATAGATTTTTTTTTTTACATCAAATTATTACTTTTTCTTTTAATTGAACATTTTTCCCATTTATATAGCCAATTTTTAAAGAGAAAACAGCTTATAAAAATGTTAAAACCTAAATTAAAACCACAAAAGCAAAGTTTTGGGATCAAAAAAATTTGTTTGCTTACATGTACATAACTAAAAAAAACATAGCTTAAACCCAAAGAAAAATCTGCAGCGGTGCCACCTAGTAGCACCTAGGTTCACCCCAGTCATTGATTTTGGTCCTATAAGTAGGTTAGCATCTCACATCTTCTTACAGATCCCACAGATTTCTTTATTGCCATTTAATCAATACCGTCAATCACTCAGTTTCTAGGAAGTAGGCCAGAGAGTACAATCACTGCTGGACTCATCACAGGGCAGAGGGAATAAATAATTTCCCAGAGCAGGAGCCGTTGCAGGCCTGGACACATCCACCACCACGAGATTTATGCTGCATATCGAAGCACAGCTGAAAGTAGCTGTATATGCAATGCATGCAGAATGAGCGAGTAACTGCTGTACTCATCAAAGGTCACTGATGAAATGCTGTAGCACTGATGACACTAATGAACCAGTAACCTCATCTTAAATGGCCTAATTCCTAAAAACTAGGTGATTAACAACAACTCTCTAAGATCATGATCAGATAAGTTCAGCATCACAAAAGGAATAGGAAGTGATGGAACAAATTTGCATATGTTAAAATCAGGAAGACCATCAGCTTCTGTTAATGAGTAGTTACATCTTTGGTGTGCTTACAGTTACTTGTACTTGTGCAAAATGCAGAATGATAAAAAAAAAAAAAAGAAAAAAAAGAGCGTAAGCAGATTTTGGAGGCGTGGCCTCAAGGTCAGTCACCATGTTTTTTGATCTGTTGAGGGTACCCATAATTCTTTTCAATGTTTTGTAATACTCATCCAGTATTGATTAAATGGCAATAAAGAAATCAGTGGGATCTGTAAAAGCTGTGAGATACTGCCCTCCTTACAGGACCAAAATCAATAAATGGAGTGAATCCAGGTGGTGTTGCTGAAGATCTGCATGAAGGTCCCACTACTTTTTTTAAATATTTTTTTGTGCCAGTTGCATAGATAACCCATATAGCCTATCATTTGCAATTGTCAAAACCATGGGATCTTCAGTCAGATCATCAGGGGTAAAGGTGCTTTGGTACTCAGGCCTCCCAACAAGTGGGCATGGCCCACTCAGCGCTGAAGGGGTTACTCTGAAAAGCAGGCAAAAAGAATATTTTTCCGATCACCTAATACCATTATCATGTGACATAATCAGATTTGGATATGGTGATTTCCCAAGTTGTGCTGATATTATCTGGAGTTACTCTTAAAACATTTTAAGCCTTAAATCATGGGCAGGGTGAAAGCCTTAGGGTAAGGTTACGCGTGCACTGAAAATGCAAGTAAAATGACATTTTAGTATCCCTGAAGTCGTAAAATTCTATTGGAAACATTATGTAAAAAAAAAAAAAAAAAAAAAACTGCACAAAAACAGACAAATACATTATTCAAATTACCTTAATACAATAAAATGGCTGATGAGGATCTACATAACATCTGTCAAACTTCATCAAATGTCTGTATTAAATGTTTAGATGAGAAAAGCACCATTCACTGACTATGGTAATATCCAAAGATTCAAACACTCTGGGGTTGCGTTTTAAAATGTTTGTTGGGTGTTCAACATCAGCATCCTTTAAAAGTTCAATTCTGTGGGCTCAGAATATATCCACAGAACTTACATACAAATACAAAATCAAACATAACTCACTGGATTTCAGACTCTTTAAGCCAGGAGAGCCATCACGCTACACTGGATGCGTGCCAGATATTCCCGCTGCGGATAAAGGACCTTTGGGTTGGATTGGAAAGACTAACCTAGAGTGCTAGAGATAAGCTTTGGTAACCACACATGAAAATTATATGTTAAGATTTGCATAATTTTAATTAGATTTTTATTACTATTTCATCATAAGTGCACTTGGTTTATCCGTAATGTATGCATGTTTAATGTGTGTGTTTGCAAATTTGTTTGTTTTTTTTTAGTTGTTTTTTTTTTTTATCTCTCTCACAGTTCCAGTTTGTTTGTATGTAGACCTGTGCCTGAATGGTAGAAGCAGCTCCACCAGCAGAAGTGCGAGCTTCTTGACGTTTTGCTCTGAGCACCTTCTTCTGCTGCATGTAGCCATGCTGTATTTGCAGGCAGCATTACGATACTCTTTATCATGGAAGATGGCATCAGCATGGTAAACCAGCAGCTGGTACTTCTGAGCCGGCGAGAACAGCTCTCTACAATTCAAAACACACAAATAGGACAGAGCTCAGACGGGGGGAGAAGCAGAGCAGAACATCTGAAAATCAAATACATATAAAATGCACATAAAAACCGTCCTCAGTATGAGACAAAACGTGACCCAAAGCACAGGATGAAAAGCCTATGAGGTAGTAAAGCGACTGTTGGTCTATACCCATCTGTAACGGAGTAGCCTCAGTTTTTAAGTAAAAAATATGAATAAGTAAATAATGTGTCTCTAACACAATACTAGCTCAACTTCAAGCTACCTGATAGGAGCACCGTGAATCGATATGCGTTTCTAGATACTGCGCTACATCGGTGGAAAATACATACACTGTATGGAATTTCATTTAAACTGCACTCGCACTGACACCCTTCTCTGGGGTGACTATCTAAGCAAAACCTTGGTTAGAATTAATAACGCTAGCCGTTGTTGACCAGATAGCTTGAAGTTATCGCTCCCACAGAAACACTGGTATTGGAAAGCACACTTCGGGAAAATAGACGGCTCCTGCTCAGACACGACTTACGGATTGTTGTTGCTCATCGTTAGCAACAAACTGCTCACTATTCGGACATTAGAGTGAAGGCCTGCTGCAGCCATATCCCGCACATGATCTATTACATTCATTTTCGATTATCTGGAGGGCTTGCTGTAGGTTTCAGTCTCAGGTTAAAAGTTTGAGCTCCGGAACAGCTAACGTTAGCTAGCATCTGATGTATTAAACAAGACACCCAATAGCTAACCCTCCTTCCGCATAGTGCTGCCTTTAAATGGCCGCTTCAAAACCTCGTACTTTGTAAACACTTTCAAATACAAAACGGCTACGAAATCAGTGATGTTAATTAAAAATATGTATTTCATCTAATTTACTTTTAATGTTAGTAATAAATCAACGAGAAGTAATATTTTACAGAAAACCAAGTTGTTTTTATTTACTTATTCCAAAAACGAAATTTGATTTTCACATGTCCCGATAGCTATGAATGCATCGTGGTTTGTTTTGATTTCTGTTGTTTCGGCTTTTATTTATTTATTTTGCTGGGGACGAGGGTGTTTTATCTTTTATTTATTTATTTATTTTATTATTTTTATTTTTGCTGCAGCACTAGTTTTAAATTAATAGGAAATTTAGTTTCAAGTTGGCACAGCAACTATAATCTAAACACTCGCACATTTTCTCAAAACACGTTAAGAAAACACTGTAGAAAAAATACATTATATGATTATAACGCTTTAAAACCCTTTACATTGTCCCTAATAGAAAAGTAAAAATATGAGTCAAAGCATCAGGCTTCAGAGTGCTCTAAGTGCACATTTTTAGACAGAGGGTGAAAGATGATAAGGGAAGCAGTGAGGCCCGGTATACGACGAATGAGGATTATTTTTGAACTGTGAATCACGGAGAGCTATTTTAGTAGAGTAAGAACAGAGCACAAAAGGGTCCCCTCTGATGCAAAAGCCCAGCTGATACTGGATTTTGGGGCCGTGCTGATGCAGATATTGCATTGAGCTTAATATAGTATTTGATTTTTATCTATCTATCTATCTATCTATCTATCTATCTATCTATCTATCTATCTATCTATCTGTCTATCTATCTATCTATCTATCTGTTATATATATATATATATATATATATATATATATATATATATATATATATATAAATATATATATGTATATATATAGAGAGAGAGAGAGAGAGAGAGAGAGAGAGATAGATAGATAGATAGATAGATAGATAGATAGATAGATAGATAGATAGATAGATAGATAGATAGATAGATAGACACTCACACAGTACTTTAGTTGTATTTAAAAGGGGAAGCTGTGACATTTTCATTAACTTTCCAGCAGCTGACCATAAAGTTACTGCTTGAAAAGCACAGCTACTCTGCTACAGGTGCTGCAGACAATGATGAGAGTACTTGGGTGAACTCAGGTGAATTGGGGCACTTGATGGTTAATTACTTGGGACACTAAGAAAAGACTATGTGTGACATTTAACTCTGTTTATACCATTAACAAGGACTGTTTTTAACATTTCTGTGTTGAATTGATGCAATAAATAATTGTTCAGGCTCTGCAGTTTTTGAAACATTAGCTGTCCCATGTATGAATGTATGAAAAGTGTTCAGGTAAAAAGGACCAGTCAAACTGCAAAGTGAAACAGAGACATTTCTGATAAAACTGGATTTATTTTGGGATAACTTTAATAGTACAACAACGTAACTTTGCATTTAAATTGCATTAAACCATCAATTTCAACCTCACGAGAAATTTTATATTTGCTTTTTGGCCTGTGTCAACTTTAAAGTTCCACACATACACATACTAACATGCACACACGCAATTGAGTGCACAAGAAGATGTACAATACACATACAAACAGACTTAGAAGGGAAAATGTGAAAAAGTGCAGAACAAATACTGTCAATACCGCTGTGGCAACAGTTAACGCCGTGGTCACTGTTAACGCTTAAAAAGCTACGATGCTCAAACCTTAAATGGCCCATTTTACCTGATGGCCCTGATTTTGCAGAGTTCATCCAAGCAATGAGTTGACACTATTTCTAAATTACTACAACCTTCTAGATCCAAACAATGGTCTCAAGAGCCTGAACAAAAGGCAACTGGACTTCTCGAAGATGTTTCACCTCTTATCCAAGAGGATTCTTCAGTTCTAAAAACAAAAGGTAGAGACTCCCAGGTAATTAAACTCCAGTGGGGGTTATTTGCCCCCTTTGGAGGTGGTTGTTGATCCGCTATTGTGCATTATCACATGACTCAAAGTGTGAAAAAAGACATAGATCATCATAGTCAGGGGTTTCCAGTGAAACCACTGTGAGATGTTACCCCATCCTATCATGTGAGCTTTTGAGGTCACCTGAGGTAAGGTGTGAGTTGGGGTGGAGGCACCTCTGTTCAATGATGGTCGTTCACAGTGGACATAGATGGCTTCTTTTAATCCTCTTTCAAACATCTATCTTCCCGGTTCAAAATGTGAACATTGGCATCCTTGAAAGAGTGCCTTTTATCATTTAGGTCCAGATGCACAGCTGAGTCTTATCCTGTCGTGGTGGCTCTTCTATGTTGTGCCATGTGTTTGTGGAGTGGCTATTTGGTTTCTCCAGTATAGAGGTCCAAGCACTCCTCACTGCCAGTACAGAAATGGTAACTTATTATCCTTGGTATCCTCCTTGGTGAACGTTATGCTTTTATCCAACTATTTGAGGTGCTCAGTGAAGGCTCCTACTTCTTGGGATTTGATTTTGACCCAGGTGTCATCAACATATCTATACCAGTGGCTAGATGCAATCCCTTTGAAGGAGCCCAGAGCTTTACTTTCCACTTCCTCCATGTACAGGTTGGTTATAATGGGTGACACTGGGAAGCCAAATTGCTCATCCATGCTTTTGTCTGTGGAAACCCTTGTTGTATGTGAAATGTGTGGTTGCAGGACACATAACAGTGTGCACATCTGATCAAAGGTAAAGCTAGCTCTGTTGTGTAAGGAGCTGTCTTGCCGTAGTTATTTCTGTCTTCACTGCCTCAGTTGTAGGTATGCAAGTGAAAAGTTAAACCACATCACAGGATTCAGTGGTTTCATCTGGATTCAGTGTAAGTTTGAGGACCTTGTTGGTGAAGTCAGTGGAGTTTTCTGTGTGATGGGATGTGTTACACACAAGTAGAGCTAAGATGGTGGCGAGGTGCTTGGAAATGTTGTTGGTGGCTGATTTTATACTGCTAACAATGGGTCTGGGTGGGACTCCTTTGTGGATCTTGGAAGTCCACACATACGTGGTGTAGCATTCCTGAGGTAAAGCTGTGATATGTAGGGTGGCCAATGGCTTTTCCCCTTTCAAGTTGTTTGTGTAGTTGCTGGTGGGGTCTTGCCTTAAGACCTCATAAGTATTGCTGTCACTGAGGAGTGTAGTAATTTTGGTGTGATAATCAGTTAAGAGGTGAAACATCTTCAAAAAAACTTGAAGTCCAGTCCAGTTGCCTTTTTTCAAGCTCTTGAGGCTACCATGACCTGACAACTGAGAACCTAAACAAACACATTTCTAAATGATGTTCTGTGAAAAAAGTTTTTATGTCTGTTCATCTCATGTGATTCTCCAGTGTCCTCTGACAATCGTCAACCAATATCCAGGCTGGACTTGTAATTAAGACTGCTAGAGCCACAACCTAATAGAGTTCAGTAACGCTACAAACCACACAAGAATACTGAGGAGTACTTTGCTGAAACACACACTAACAATAGGGATCTCCCTGAGAGCTGGCCTCCAATGCCAAATCTTAATGCAGCATTGGGGGCGGTTTTGGTATACACTGACCAGTCTTATTCGCACAGGATATAGTCTTACTGAAACACAGCTACACACCTCTCCACACACGCACTGGCAAAGAATTCTGCTACAGTAACAGGCCAATACAGTTTTCCAATTTGGTGTTTGTTGATTTATCTTGAAGAAACGCTGCCTTGAAGCCACGCATCAACACACAGGCAACCGCAGGCGCGCATGCGCACAGCTAAGGCTTGTGTCAAAACACACAGGGAAAGCAGCAGCAGGCACGGCAGCGTTAAGATCCCAGCTCGGTTTGTTCGGCTTTAGCCCCTTTCTTCGTAAAGTGTTTGTCTACACAGAGTGCTTTTTTCCAACTGCGCGCGTACCATGACCGAACAATCAGCATTACTTCTTCGAAAACAACTGGCAGGTAATATTAATGTAAAACTGTAGGCAAATATACCCGATATAAAGGCTCCATACTTAGCAGCTAATGTTAGCTTTTTTGTGGCTTTGGAAATCTGTATTTACGCAATAGAAGTAAGCTCAGAAAGATAGCCGAACAGCATAAAGGATTGCTTTATCAGTGCAGTTGGATGTGTGGCTAATCCGCTTTGAATGGCTTACCTATGTTGGGAATAAATGCATAATTTGGAAGTATACTGAACTCGAATAACATCAGAAACAACACATCGCAGGACCAACCTAGCTAGCTTGCTAGTTGGGCATTAGTTAGCTAACGGAACAAAGGAATAATCAGGCAGGCACTCATCTGCTCTAAACACTTCAGCATTGTTAATGATAACGGCATGCACCGCAGGCATTTCATAGATCAGTATACTAATACATCAGAAACCACTTGATTGAAATTACAAATCAATGATATAGCCATTTGAGACAGTATCTAACCTTTCAGCTTCAGACTGTATCGCTGAAGGAATTGTGTATTAGTATTCAAGCCCTCACTGCTGAAACTCTTATTGTTCTTCTGCTGACTTATTTTCAGAGACATAGCTGATTTTATTACTAACGTGTCCTGTTAATGACACACGGATCTGATGAATCTGTAAAGCCATGGTGTAAAGTTTGTTTCGCAGCTGCGGTGCATCCCAGTGAGGGGAAACCAAGGCCTCAGCATGAGTGATGTGCAGCTATTCATTTAATGACGTTAATGCTGTAATTCAATAATGAATTTTAATAGACGGTAGGTGATCTAACACATAGAGCAAGTAAGAATTAATATTTGCTACAACTACAAACTCTTACAGAAAAGGAGAACTTCATGCAGCTTTTACAATTAGGTGACAAAATCTGAGCTGCATCACAAAAATATAAAAGTTAACATCTCAGAAAATGTGTAGTGTTAATCATTGGATTGATATTAATTTAGTGTTTCCCCAGCTGTGCACTGCAGCCAAAGTGATCCATTTAGCTAAAGTAACACATTTTGTGATGCCAGTGTAGCTTGTGACAAACACAAGTTTGTGTGTATTATTGTGTGTATATGGCATGTGGTATTAAAATGACAGCACCCAGATGTGCAAGTGACTTAGTATTTTGTATTCACTGACTGCAGCATGCAAACACTGGCTTATCTGTGTGTGGGAATATGATTCACTGACAGTGTTTGATTCGGTTCTTCTCTTCAAGTCAGTGATTCATATCAACTGTCTTTATTATTTTTGGACACCACGATTTTCTCTGAACAATCTGTGCAAATGAAAATTTATGGATTGAATTTTCAGTATTACACAGATATGAATAAAAGGGTAACCTATTGTTCTATTTTCGATATTTGTAATAAATTTTTATTTATTTAGCTCCCCTTTCTTTGTGTCACTTAATTAATTAATTAATTTTTTTGTCTTGATTGGCTGCCACTCTTAAATTTTTTTAGTTATATGCCCTTTCAATGACATCACACAGAGCTAAGAATGGGGGAAAAAAACTGCCTAAAATTGAGCAATTAGATCATTGTGACGCCTGATTCTTTGTACATAATGCTGACTTAATTCAGGCATCTTAATTATGAGTATCCGCCACTGTATCAGTATATGACATGAAATGAAAAACTGTAGTAGGGCCACTTTAACTTTATGAAAGATGACAAGTATATTGCAAAATTACCTTTTAACCTTTAAACCTTGATTATACTTTGTTGCAGACACAGTGGTCAAGTAGTCATTCCTGCTGTTTGACATTTGCAGGAAGTCCATTGCCTTGGGGTGTATGTGTAGCTGGTGCATTGTAATGTGAATTCTCTGTGGACAAGTCAATGCTTTCACAAAAAATTGGCAGATATGTCCGCACAGACCCTCGCGTTTACTGTCATTTTCACAAGACATGGACCCTAGTGCATTCGCAGATGCAGAAAGTATAAGTAAGGCTTTATAAAATGGAGAGATAGGAAAAGTAATGTTTCTGTTTCTTCAGTGCTTAACAGCTGGCTGCTCTCATAAATCCAGAGTGTAAAAATGATCCATTTGGCATTTCCTATACTGATGTACACCAAGGTTAAAAGAGTGCTTCAAGCACATGCCATGCCTGCAACATCAGGTTGCAGTATGAAAAATTGTGATATTAGTCAGAATGCTTTGTGTGGGCCTGAAAACTTTTTCAGTGACTCAGGAAAATTCAGTCAGCACAGTTCAGTTTTTATGGTATTTACTGATGATTATTTTTAGTCACCTGTTGTTTTTGAATTTAGAGATATTGGAGTTGCCTGACAGTGAAATGTGTCAGCACAGGCAAACACAACGGGGAGGGGGACTTGTGGTTCACATGATATCTACCAAATGAGTGTCAGGGACTCCAGCACAGACTTATTTTCCTCAGAAAGTAAATTCAGTGTGTTTGTCAGAATAGCTAGTTTATTTCTGGAGGGTTTTATTTGCCTAAATTTGCTGTTGTGACCTTTTTGAAAAACCAGAGTTTGGTTGACTTACCAGTGTGTCAGTTGCGTCTTGTTTTCATCGTTCCAGGTTATGTTCTATATTAAGCTGAGATATTTGGCTGCTACTTTTTTTTCAGTGTCCTTTTTATGTGTGTACTCTGTGGTGTGTGTGTCACCATAACTAACTGTAATGATACCAAAATTATGAAAATACAATGGTACTTTTTTTTTTAAAAATATTGTTTGTTTATTTTTTCCCCCTGGGGTGGGGTGAGTTGAGACTGAGGGTGAGCACAGCAAAAACTACATGTGGAAGTGCAGCTGCAATGAAAGCTCCATCCCAGCTCACTGATAAGAAAGGCACCAAGAGTCGGTGATAATTGATTCACAAAAGGCAGCATGCAAACGATGGTATCATTTTACAGACCAAGTGCGGAAATACTTGCAATTTAGCAGAGTACCTAAATGACCGCTATCTAGATCTGTTCAAAGAATTCAGGGTGAATGAGTTTAACATCCAACAACATCCAAAGTTGTAACCTTCTTATGTTA
>JAMQGT020008219.1:0-15000 GCA_024447675.2 Pterophyllum scalare
TCTATTAGATTTGTCATCTGCTTTTGACACAGTCGACCACAAAATCCTGTTACATCGACTGCAGAATGAGATAGGAATTTCTTGAACTGTTCTTAAGTGGTTTTCCTCCTATCTGAGCAATAGAACCTTTTTCATGTTTGCAAATAACATAATGTCCAAAGTGACTCCCTTCCTGCATGGCGTTCCTCAAGGTTCAGTCCTAGGCCCCATTTTGTTCCTATTATACATCAGCCCCCTTAGTAAGATTATCAGTAGCTTTAATAAGGTGTCTTACCATTTGTATGCTGATGACATTCAACTGTACTGTTCCTTCAATGATTCAGAATTTCACAAGCTTGATGACTTAGGTAACTGAATCTCTTGTATTAAGGACTGGCTAGCTAACAACTGCCTTCAGTTAAATTCTAGTAAGACTGAAACCCTGATCATTGCGCCAGAACAGAGAGTTTCTTGGACCAAACACCACCTCGGTTCTCTGGGCTCCTCCTCCCATCCCAGCCTCAGAAACCTTGGTGTGCTGTTTGACCAGTCAGTGTCTCTGGACAGACATTCAAGACATCTGGTAAAAAGTTGCTTCTATCATGTGAGGAATATTTCTAAGTTGAGGTCAATTTTATCCAAATCTGACCTAGAGAAGATTATTCACGCTTTTATTTCCTCTCATTTAGATTATTGTAATTCTCTTTTTACTTGTTTTAATAAATCTGCTGTAACTCGTCTCCAGCTGGTCCAGAATGCTGCAGCGAGGCGTTTGACAGGAACCACACATCCCACCGGTTTTATCCTCTCTACACTGGCTACCTGTAAAATTTAGAATTGATTTTAAAATTTTAGTCTTGACTTTTAGAGCTTTTGATGGACAGGCCCCCCAATTCATCACCGAAATGTTGACCGCTTTTTCTTCAGGCCGCACCCTTCGGTCCTCAAACCAGAACCTCCTGACGGTCCAAAGACCCGGTTTAAAACCCGGGGTGACCTGTCCTTTCAGGTAGCAGCTTAAGACACTTTTATTCAGACAAGCTTTTAGTTAAATGTTTTACTTTGTCTTATCAGCTGTTGCTATTTATTCTACTCACACTTTGTGATTTTATCTGTGAAAGGTGCTATATAAATAAAGTTTTACTTACTTTACTTACTGTCATGTGATTGGCTCATTGGACAGTTCTTTATATTTTCTGTTTAGTAAGCAGTTGAACATGTGCACATGATGAAGCCAGTGAGTGTATTACATACCACAGTACTGCTCCTCTTCAGAGTTGTGTTCTTGTTTGGATCGTTTACTCTACTTGGAGACCTGCTTCATTAATACAGTTTAGTTACCAATAAATGAACGCCAGCAATTTCAGCTGTGTAATATATTGATCAAGGCCCCAAAATATTCAAGAGTGAATTATGTGACGCTGGTCATAGTGGTGTATTTTACTGCTTTTAACTACATTTGTTGTTATTTGAGCTCCAGCACTTCTTAAATATGGATTAGGTGTAACATGGAGTTTAATTAAAGATTAACACGGTTAGAACCACTGCGATACAGAAAGGTGAAGCTTCGAGTCTGCAAAGATGAACTCCTGACTCCAGGCTGTGTTTGTGACTGAAGTTTATTGTGTTCACGAATGTGAGTCAACATCAAAGCTGCCTGATGGTCTCAGGACTCCACACAGACGACAAAATAACAGGAACAGCTCTGCAGCTACACACCAGCACCTGCTGATCCACTGTTTAAGTTAATGAGACTCTGCAGCAACAACTGAGGCTGCAGTGATGACACGAGCTCACCTGCTACAGGTGTTCTACGAATACAGAACAAACTGAAAATGATGACTTCACGTCCCGATCGTGGAGCTGAAAACCATCGAGTCGAGGTGATGTTTCTGTGATTTTATCCTCTCGTAAAGTGATGAGCACACAAACATGAATAAAATCCATTTTTACACAAACTGCACAACAATCACTTTGTCATGATCTTCAATCTTCACAACCAACATCGCAGGAAGTCAAACAGATGAGCATCATGCCTTTGAAGTACTGCACATCTAAGTATCAACACATAAAGCTACATATGTAATTTACACAGAGTGTCTGAGCCGAGCTTCACCTGAAACACGAATCGATCGCACCGATGCCGAACGCTCACAGATCGGTCTGTGAGTCCTCGCCCAGACGCAGCGCGAGGGTGGAACGGGTTAACAGACTCTTTATGCTGAACTGCCGCATTAACAACCAAATATACATTTAAAAAGCATAAAAAATACACAAACTCATTCGGTCTGCTCAGGATCACCTTTGTACCTGGGATACCAGGGGCACAGAGGCATCCTGGGATACCAGGGGCACGAAACTTCACCAGCTCTTCATCAATCAGACGGTTTGACGACAGGAACAAAAGATGTTTGGAGCAGATCTCAGATCCACAGGAAGGAGAAAAAGAAACAGATCAGACCTGAACTCTGCAGCTTCAACAAAAGCAGCAGCAGCTCAGTGAACATGAACTCACTCGGTGACCGGACGGATTCCATCGGGTAACAGAAACAAAGTTTAACCGGTGTCTTTGAACGGGTTCGATCAGGTAACAGAGTCTGTAACGTGAGTGCATTTCTACACCAGCAACAATGAAACATTAACGAGTCGCTGAAATAATCAGAGAAGCTGAAACACGTTTCTGTTTCCCAGTTTGAGCCAAAATTTCTGATTTCTTTTTCCCCGATGGTCTTTCAGGTTTAAACTTTGGTGGAGAAAAAGTTCAGTCTGAACTCCGACAGCCGATCAGCCACATTTAATCTGAAGAATTAAAGGATTAATCAACAATAATCATCAGTCTCAGACTTGATTGGCACAAAACTAGATGATTTATATCAGAATTGTAATGAAAAACTTGTCGTTTGGGCATCATCGTTGGAGGATGCTGCGGTTCGGGATCAGCGGTGACTCAGCAGCAGAAACATAAAAACAAACAAAATCAGTCCAAACTGAAACAAATATGGTCCTTCAGAGGAGCTCCAGGCTGGTGGAAGCAGACTCCTACTTCACGAGTTTGTCACTAAGAGACGATAACAGCTGATCCTGGATGGACCCCAGATTTATTGGACTTGTGGTGGTTGTGAGTCTGTAAACAGAGACAAAACTGCTGCATGTTTACAACAAAGAAAAAGTCTAAAAGCTACTTTAACACCTGACCTCCGTTTGAGCCTCAGGAGCTCCGTGATGTTTCCATCAGCTGCTCCGTCACACAGACGGGGTCAATCTCGTGTTTGAAGTGACGCGTTCCTGCTTTACGGTGTGAAAGCTAACTCTAAAAAAACACTACACTTCTGATGGAGACGCTGGGATGGAGCTGGGAAACTGAGCGCCTCTCCCTCAGTATCCCAGGTCCAGCTGGATTTTGTGCTCAAAGATGGCGATTAGCAGCATTATGCAGAAGCCCAGCAGGATGCCGGCGTTCTGGAGGAGGAAGAAGCCCCAGTGGCTGAAGCCGTGATCGCCGGCATCATTGTGCAACATCTCAGGAACCTGAAAGGAGAAAGAACAGCCTCAGGCTCAGGGACCCCCTGCAGACAACAATGGCTGCCAGGATGGAAGCAAACAATAGTGGCCAACGAGCACATTCCACTGTGCAGGTTTCCATCTTTGACTCTGTTGGACCAATCAGTGCACAGCAACATGCAGAAGCTCTGCTTTAGATACAATCTTTAATTTATCTTATTTCTTCTCTATTTTTGGTAACTTTGTGTTTATTTTGTGCTCTTTAAACCCCTAATGCACCCACTGTGGTGAACATGAGGACCAAACAGCTGTTTAAACTGAGTGTAGTGCAGCACAGCAGCCACAAGAGGGCGCCCGTGCTCAACAGGAAAAGCTGTTTTCCAGGAAGCAGCTGACTCTGACGTGTGTGCGTGTGTGTGCGTGCGTGTGTGTGTGTAGGTGTGAGAAGAGGCCATCTGGCCCTGAAGGTCAGCGATCTCTGACAGGCTCCGCCTGTGAGACGTTAAACCTGCACAGGTGTTGCTGACAGAGCTTCTTTCCACAGACATGACATCATCCTCCATCTTCAGATAATTTATAACAGTTTTATATGATTTTTGGATGTTTGTGGTCTGTTTGGGCAGACAGCTTCTGTATTTGTGTGTGTTGCCATCACAGTACGGTGCTTCACTCTGTATCTTAGAGTGCTCACTCTGGATCAGGACGTCAGAGTGGGTTCTGTCTTTTGATTGGTCGGAGGGGTAACGCTGACTCACCATGTCCACCAGGGCCACGTACATGAAGAGCCCGGCCGTGAGGGCGAATATCCACGTGGAGATGTTCTCGGCGTAGTGTCCGATCAGAATCCCGGTGACCATTCCCAGGTAGGCCATCATGGCCGACAGCACGTTGTAAAGAATGGCCTGACGCACCGTCATGCCGGCCTTCAGGAGCACCGCAAAGTCACCTGGGAGTCAGAGCAGACGGTTGTTCACACGTCGGGCCGAGTTTCCTGAGTCTGAATTCTTTCTGACCTCAGCGTCACAAACCGGCGTTTCCAGCTAACATCAGACTCTCAAACAGCTGAGGAGTCATTTGTTCCTTCACATAAAAAAGCAGCTTTCGTTACACTAAACAGGAGATCTGAAATAAAGTTTCCACATTAAACTAACTGATATTAATATTTTTTCCACTGTGATGAAGTATTTTAGTCTACCTGCGGCTTCCAGAGAAACTGAGATCAGATGGAAAAGTCTCACCCAGCTCGTGAGGCAGCTCGTGGCAGAAAACAGCCACAGACGTGCTGAGACCGCTGGACAGCCCCTCGGTGAAGGCAGCGCCTGCAAAAGGTCCAAACATTAAAGTCAGCAGGAGGAAACATCATGGTGAGGCTGCAGACTCGACATCGGTGCACGCTCGCTCTCGTTTGGCAACTTTGTAACACTATTAATTATGTCATGAATCCTCCTACTCCACACCTCGGCCATGTTTAGTCTTTCTGCTTTCTGCACTGTGATCAGTTTCCACCCGTCTGACCTCCACATTAACATTATTGATAAGTTCAGACTCTGGTGTCGGTGAGTTTGCTCAGTGTTGGTTTTCAGCGCTCACAGAATCAGACCCGACTGCAAAGTTAATCAGGAGCAAATATAACAGCAAACGAGTCCCGTGAAGATTTGATCATTTCTGGTTGAACGGCCAACTTCCTGAAACCAATCAGCATATTCAGTCAGGTCAAACCAACCCTGCTGAGCTGATGTCTGATTGGTCAGAAACTGGTCATGCTGATTTCTAGATAACAAACGGAAGCTAAAGAGGAAGTGACCAATCAGCGTTTCACATCAGTCCGATAGCGACCCTTCCGCTCACCGATAGCGAGGCCGTCACTGAAGTTGTGCAGTCCGTCTCCCATGATGACCATCCAGGCGAGCGTGGCCACGCCCGCCTGCTGGAAGTGCTGCTCCGAGTAGGAGTGGGAGTGGCTGTGTGGGTGGTGGTTCTGCGAATGGTGGTGGTGCAGGATGTGGTGGTCAGTCGTGGTGGTGGTGGTGCATGCTGTCCGTCTGGCCCACCGTGTCGTGGAAGTGGGAGTGGCATTTGTTCTCGCAGTCCTCGTCGGTGTAGCTGCCGGCGGCCCCCGACGCTCGGCCGTACGCCTGCGGCGAAACGACGGACACCTGCGGGGCCAGCATCACCTGCTCCTCCTCCGCCACGCTGCTGCCGTGCGGGCTGCTCGAAGGGTCGCCAAAGGTGCTGGCGCCGTTAGTCTCCACATCTGGAGGCAGAAACAGAGAGCTGGTTAGTTTAAGATAATAATATTAATAATATTTTAATATCGGCGCGCGCTGTTCTCGGTAACAGAGGTCGTGTTTCTGTCACTGATGCTAGCTCCCACCTTCGCTCGGCTTCATGCTGTTCTCCTCCAGAGTCGGCTGCTTCTCCGGGTCCGCTTTCTCGCTCTGATCCCACTTCTTCTGGATCTGTGGAGGTGACAGGAGTTCATTCTTTTCTGACAGCAGCACTCAAACTGAAGTTGGCTCCAAACACGTTACTAAGTATCGATTTTCTACATGAAGATTTTCATCACAGAGATGTTAAAGTGAAATTATCGGTCTCAGAACAAACTGGTTTTTACTATCACGTACTTCTGTCGTCAGAGCAACGATTCTACGCTCTGGAACACTTTGAGATGAGGAATAAATCGCTCGATCAATCAGAAAACGACTAAAATCCGTCCCTGTGACCAAATTTAATCCAGTTTTTGTAGCAGAGAGGCGCCGACGCTAACACGTAAAACACGCTGATGCTGCAGGGAGGCGGAGACTGACTACACTTCACTGTTGGAGCACCATCGTCACGCTGAAACCAACGGCAGCGAACAGAAAAAGAGGCGACCGCAGCAGAACACGTTCCTCAGAGCCAACGTTCCTCAGAGCCAAACCTCAAAGAGTTTTGTCTCATTCAGGAATTTTCTGAAAAACGGGAAAAGTTGACTTGAATGTTTTAGGTGTTTGTGTTGATCCAGCTTGATGGCAGAAGGCCGAGCTGTGTGGAAGCTGAAGGTTCAGAGCTTTTTAAGTTCCTTTGCTTTCACATCAGGATGTTTCAGCTGCAGCACCGAGGTCCGTCAAACAGGCCGCTGTGAGAGCAAAGCTTTCTCTTACGAGCTGCGGGCTAACGGGAGCTAACGTGTACGTGTGTCGTGTGGTGTGATCTCAGTGTGCAGATAACCTGTCCTCTCTGCTTTGATAAACCTGTCACATTTGGCCTCGGTTCAAAGGTCAACCTGTCTGTGTTTCAGAACAGGAAGTGCCGTCCTGACTGCGCCATCCGTCTCTGACCTTCTGCTTCTTCTCCTTGTACATTTTTCCCAGCGTCAGGAAGTGCTCGATGAGAAACATGAAGTAGACTCCGCTTAGAGCCGTCAGGCCCTTCCACACCGCGTCCAGGTTTTCCTCTCGCTCGTCGTGGAGGTGGTGCTCCATCGCATCCATCTCTGCATCGTCGTGGTGGTGGTGTCCTCCCTGAGACTGAGCAGACAACATTAGCTTAGCTTAGCATGAATACCTGAATACCTCCAAAACCTGCGCTTATCAGAGCTGAAGTTTGCAGCTGTTTGGAAAGAGGCTGGAGAACTCTTGATTCCTCCTGAAGTTTCACTCAAACTGAACGTGTTCCCCTTTCAAACTGTTATTTATGAGCCTCATTTATAATGTGTGGACGCTGCTTTTGTCCATTTATAATTCATTGATCGATTGGCTGCTGATCAGAAACCAACAGGACCCACCTGCCACTTTACTGACTGCAATCCTTCATGCAGGAAATGCAGAGTAAAAACTGCACACGGCCACAAATCACTTTGAAGCTCAGTGAACAGGAACACGTGCGTCAGGCGGTCGCACTCCGTGGGGACTCACGTGAGGGATGAGGTGCAGGAAGGCGTCGCCGCTCAGCGTGCCCACAGCCAGCGCCACCAGGAAGCTGAGGAGGAACTTGAAGAACACTCTGTTCATGAGGGGGATGAGGACGACGCCGAGCAGAGACAGCAGACTGATGATGGTGATGGAGAGGAACCCGCCGACCCACGCTGCAACACAAACAGGTCAGGAACATCATTTAGATCCCCGAGACATGATGATGGTTCATACTGATGATGCGACTGCTCTCCTGGGCTGTGTGAGGGCAGACGGTGCCTTTCACTGTTTAACCAGAGCTGCCTGTCGTCCCTCACTAACACGATGCTGAGACTCCTGAACTTCCCTTCAGGCAGGAACTGATTTCCAGCCTGCAGCGATCGCTCCACCCTTTGACCTTTTCTGAGAACCGTGGCCTCAGAGTAACGCCCGCTTTACGCCCGAGCAGCACGGAGTCACAGACTGCCCTGCAGAGAGTTTGTTGCTGATGGAGGCGTGTGAAGGCTAAGCTGCAGCAGCGACAGCAGTGCAGTCAGTCTGTGAGCCGCACAGAGAGCCGGAGTGAGGCCGTCCACTGCTTTGCTTTATTCTGATCTGATCCAGGAGACCAGGAGGCAGAGGTGCAGTCTTACACGCCTCTCTGCAGCTTCTCTCCTCCTGCCATCCCCCCAAAACCCCATCCCCATAGAGACGGTGCCTGCTCCCAGACCACCAAAAAACAAACCTAAAATCAGCAGAAAACTATTTAAAACTTATTAATCTCTGTCTCTCTTCCACAGCATGTCTTTTGTCCTGTCTCTCTCCACTCAGCCCCAACCGGTCACAGCAGATGACTGCCCCTCCCTGAGCCTGGTTCTGCTGGAGGTTTCTTCCTGTTAAAAGGGAGTTTTTCCTTCCCACTGTTGCCAAGTTGCTCATAGGGGGTCGTTTTGACTGTTGGGTTTTCTCTGTGTTATTGTAGGGTCTTTACCCACAATACAAAGCGCCTTGAGGCGACTGTTTGTTGTGATCTGGCGCTATATAAATAAAACTGAACTGAATTGAATCTTTGTTTCGCCCATTCTCGTGAACTCTGCTGTCACTCCCGTCCTTCTTCCTGCCCACTTGTCAGCCAATCAGCATTCGTCTAACGCACACGTCATCCAGGTCATGTGACATCTAGTTTGTGTTTGCTGTCCAAACTCATAAATTTCTCTTCAGAGGTGCCGATCTTTCACACCAGGCTGCAGACCCCCCGATCTCACATCATATATCCATCAGTTATATATCACACGTCATCATCTGATGACAGAGAGCTAAACGTTCCTGAAAAGCTCAGTGAGTGCTTCACTTCCTGTCCCAATGCTGGCTGAACCCCAGACCCCGTTTCCACAACAACGTTCTCGCCTGTGTGTGTGTGTGTGTGTGTGTGTGTGTGTGTGTGTGTGTGTGTGTGTGTGTGTGTGTGTGTGTGTTTTATCCAAACTGTGTAGCACTTTGTAACTGAGCACTTACAAAGTGCTACAGAGAATATTATTATAAAAGGTGTGATCCTGAGAGTAAACATCCGTATTAAATAAATTCCTGGCTGTCAGTCATTTGATCGTGCTGCCTCAGAGAGGCTTTGATGATTTTTGTGCACTTACAGTAACACATGATGTCGCCACAGCGAACCATCTGAGACCTGCTGGCTGTGCGGCGTGACCTTTCTGAAAAACTTATTTAATTTTGGCATCAAATGTCTTCAGTCACATTTACTTTTGGTTTGAGTGACGCCCTGAATGAAGCATCTATCCAGTCAGCTGCAGCTGTCTGCAGGACGCCTCCCCCCGTTCAGGTTAAACTCACCTGTAGTGATGTCCTTGCTGTTCTCCCCACCCGTGTGGTTGCCGTGGTTATGGTCTGAGTGGTTGTGGTCTCCATGGTGATTGTGAGCATGCTTCTGATGTTTATGTTCTGAAAACAGAAAAAAAAAAACAGTCAGGAGGACGTGACCCTGGCGTGACCCCAGCACTGAAACCTGCAGCCGAAATAATAAAATGACCAACAGCATCTCAGTGAAAGCAGGTTGCTGTCGTCAGCCTGCACAGTGAGAAAACTGCTTCATCAGATTTAACCCTGCAGGTTTACACTCAGTCACACTGATGATGAAGATGATGGTGACTGTAGGCAGTCAGTCTCAGCCAGCTGCAATGTTTCCCTGACCGTCAGCTGATCGGCTGATCACAAATGTCAGATCAGCTGCCTGACTGACTGATCAATCAGAACAGAAACAAATAAACAGAAGATGCTGATGAGGAGTTTCGCTCCCACCTCTGTGCGCCGCCGCGTCTCCGTGAAGGATGCACGCGCCCCCGTCGATCTGGTTGAGGAGGGCGGGGCAGAGGAAGCTGAAGTCTCGGAGGGTGACGCCCACCTCCTGAGACATCCCGTGTGAGGAGAGGATGGAGGAGGCGTTCAGGCACTATAGGAGAAACCAAAAAAGAACAAATATACAACTGACCTCATTCAGAAAAGTCAAAGTCAGGACCAACACAGCAGGGTTCAGAGTTCATACACCTTTTCCAGGATCAAATCCAAGCACTTTCAAGGTCCATTTTCAAGATTTTCCAGCACATTAATGGGTCATTCACAATTATCAACAATTTCCAAAGTTTACAAAAAGTACTCTTTTTCAGTGACATTTAATTTCTCCTGCTTCTTTGGGATTTTAATGTAACAGGAAGTATTAATAACCTCCTGGTATTACATATAATTTTCCTATCTATTAAAACACTGTGTTGCACTGCATGTACACAAACCGTGCACGCCACGCGGTGCGACGATTTATCATCTGAACAGCCGGCCTGTGCCAACAAGTGATTTCCAGGATTTGCCAAATAAAACAATTGCTGGTATTTACATTGCCGTAAGCGACTTGTTGAGCTGCAATCTGTCAAGCATGTCTCAAAGATCATCTCTCATGAATGACGTCGGCTCGTTTTGAGTGATAAAGAACCTTCCTGTCATGTGGCTGAAGCTGCGGTCACTTCTTGGCAAAGTGACTTTCATATTTCATATATATCTTTATTAATGAGGGTAAAAATGATCATTGACATTAAAAATGTCTTTTACCCTGAATGTCAGAAACAACGAGAGAAGCCTGAGGGGGTGGGCTGCGAAGTGGCTTGCAGATACAGAAGAAACGGTTGGCTAAATCAGCTTAAGGAGGGATCTGTTTCAGCTAATGTAAGCTGTTATTGACATCAGCTGATCTGCCCACTGCAGCTGAGCCAGAAACCCGAGACGTACCTCTGAACTGTTCAGGCTGCGGTTGTGGTGATGATCCTGGTCATGGTCGTGGTGGCGTGATCGACCCCCCCGGCTGACTGCAGTCGTCTGAGCCTGGCTCCCGGTGATGGCTCTGGCAGCAGTGGCCCTGATGGTTTCATCCCCTGAACGTTGGTCCTGGCTCCCCTCTTGTGGTTTCAGCACCAGCTGAGCGCTGTAAGCCACTGTGGTGCTGACCTCCTGAGCCGCCACCGCCGCCGTGGTTTTCTTGTCATAGAGGTTAAGGAGACTATCTGGATCCTCACTTTTCTTCCCTAATGCACCGCCCTGGTTGTCGGGGGTCTCTGGAAACTTCCTGAGCTGTGAAAGGTCGCTGTGGTCGTGTTTCTGATGTAAGTTGTTGTTATGGTGATGATGGTGGCCTTTGTGATGGTGGTCGTGGTGGTGGTGTCCAGGCTGCTCGTGATGCTGCACCATCACGGTCCTGATGCGATCCAGCCCGACGCTCTGAAGGAGACGCTTTAACCCAGCCAGAGAGATGGTGCCATTTTCTCCATATCTGCCAAATTTGATGAAACACAATAATTAATCACGCAGCAGTAACGAGGTGTCTGCAAGACCTTCTTAAATACCAGTTCATCTAAATTAGGGCCATAAAAAGTGTAGATGATACTGCAGGCCTGCAGGGGCGACTCTGGTGCTTGAAAAAAAGACCTGTAGGTGTGCAAAAAAACAGCTGAGTTTATGGTCTCACTGGTTTCAGGTTTATAATGAAAACACACCACGATGGTGGCGGTGAAATGCTCAGCGCCAGGCCTCATGTCAGGTGACATCACCGTGGCTCACTGGAAGCCCACACATCAGTCTAAAGAGGCCGAAGCTCCAGCTTCACACATCAGCCTACATCAGGTGACGCAGATCCTGTTCCTCGTTGTTCCTGGAGCTTCAGCCTCTTTAGGCTTCTGCTCCTCTCCATCCACCACGGGAGTAGGATTCCCAGGCTGGGTGCTCACCTGTTGAACAGAGCCTCCAGATGTTGCCTCCGGCTCTGCTCGGCTCTCTGCGCATCGATGACAGACGACAGCAAACGCACCGCGCCGTTCGCCTCCATCGCGGACGGGCTGCAGTCGGTACCGGCACCGAACGAGCCGTCGTTCACGGCGAAGAGAAACATCAACGTCAGAACGGCTGCACTCATCTCCTCGTTCATGACTCTGGAAGAAAAAAAAACATCTTCAAACACGTTGAAGGGTTTGTCGCATTCAGGTACTCGATGAGAGCAGCTCTGCATCACTCACTGATAAATTAATACATGTGTATTTTATCCTGGGTACTGGAGCAGTCAGTCTGATGCTAGCTGTTTTAAGCCCCTCCCCCTTAAAGCCAAAACTCTTCTGACTGGTTGCCTTTTGTACACAGGAGATCTGAGCAATAGGTGGGCAGTACTTCTGTGTCTGCAATGACCATATAAAGATATCCCCTCTTAATGACATCACACAGATCCAAAAGAAGAAAAACTTTGTGAAACTGAGCGTTTAGAGCGGCCTAACACACTGAAACATTAATGATAAGAAAGCGCTCCAAAGGAGCGGACAGAAAGACACGCCCACTTTAAATTTACATCATTTCAGACACAAAAGTTTCTCCAGAAGTTGCAGAAATCCTGCTTGACAGGTCTGAAGAGAAGGACGAACAATTCTGATGATTAATGATGAAAAATTACCCAAGAAGAGGCGCAAATATTTTATAGACAAAGCCATCGAGCAGAGGTCTGCAGGGTTGTGTTACTCTTTGCTGACATCATTTCCCACCTGTAACGCTTCCGGTCAGTCATCAGGTTTTCTTTAATGGGAATAAAACAGGAAAAGACTCTTTTTAATCCCAGGTCTGACCGCTTCATGCATCTCCTGACTCCACAGAAGCTCCTGCACGGTGGGCTTTGCAAAAATCGATCATTTTGATGTAAATGTCGCTGAAATAACCGCACGCCCGCCGTCTTTAACTCACGTTTGTGTTTTGTTGATCTGCATCAAATGGCACATTTTTATTGCGATAAGCATTTCATTCCTAGTTTGACAGTTAAAAACTGACAAACAGCAGACTTCCAGTAGATACGAACACTCGTGGCAGCGAGCTGGTGACTGTACCTGTGAGAACAGGAGGGGTTCAAACCTCAGCATCATCAGTCACGTGTGGACTTTAACTGTTTAAGGACTGTGCAGCTCCAGCGTGAATAAAAACTGCGACTCCGTCTGTTCTGAGGAGGGAAGTGAAACAGCTGACGGAGGCAGAGGGGACTTTATGTCCTCTCTGTCCTTCATCGTTTCCTCTCCTCGGGATTGAACATGATGTTCACCAACAGGTTCTCAGCACCTCGCTCTCTGGATGTTACTGCTTCAGGAGCAGGAACAGGTGTTTGTGACGGTTACACAGTGGAAACATTCTAACACACAATAACTCCTTTTATTCAATAACCGCATTAAATACCGACAGGTGGGAACGGATCACAGCGCAGCGCACGGCTTTCCTGTGAGCCGAACTAGCAGCAGCTTATAACCAAGTAACTCACACTCAGCTGAACGCATGCGCCCTTCGGCAGGAAGGGAAAAGCTAAAATGAGAGATTTCCTGACTGGATTCTGGCGTCCTGTTCGCTGATGCAGGTTTGAATGTTAGGAAGTTAGCTTAAAACAAGAGAGCGACCGTGTTAGTATTGATGGACACGATATCACTCACACAGCTGCTCACCTCCTCCGCGGTAAACGGTGATTTGCCCGGTTAGCCGCCCTGCTAGCCGCGGTTAGTTCGTTAAATTTCTCGGAGGATGCTGAAAGACGGCATCCGCCTGGTGACCGCGGCCCGGGCTCGGGCCTTGTGCTGCCGAGGCTCGGCCGCTCAAACGGAGCTAATAAAATACGTCACACCCATCTCCGTGGGTACGGGCAGCCACGCGTGGCTGCATTTGCCCTGAAAGACGCACACACACTGGAGGTAAACAGTAACACGTTGGATTTGTGCGCTCCGCACCAGCCATGTGCCGTGTGCACAAAGACGACAACCCGGAAACTCGGCATCGGCCGCTGCCGCCGCCGTGCGGTGCGGGCATGCTGCGTCTCCGGGCGGCCCGCAGACAGGTGTTAACCAGCCTTAAAATGACCGAAACCACTTACAGAGAACCCGTGAGCTGCGTTTACCCTCCGCGGGGGACGAATGACCGCTTCACGGCGCCGCTCCGTCCGCTTCTGTCCGGTAACTACGGCTGATGGAGGCGGTGCCTTCACGGGCTGCCGAAAATCTGAGCACACAGCAAACAGAGCAGAAGGAGGGGAAAGAAAGCTGATTACCATAATGAGTGCTGGACTCTACAGCCCCAAAATATATATGCACTATTTTTTTCATTTGAATTGAATGTGTTACAAAAAGCTCTGGCCTCATTTTTACCGGAAGATAAATGTGATCTTCATGTATTTGTATCCAGACGGATGCCAAAGTAGCCAAAATATGTTTTAACTACATTAAAAGTTAAAACAATGAAGTACAGTGAGATGAAGAAACACTAAAAAACCTCTCAGTCATATATATATATATATATATATATATATATATATATATTTTTTTTTTTTTTTACCAGATAATAATTTTACAAACACGGTCAGTATATGAAGGGTGACCCCACCATGACCCACGGACTCACATTTTGGCTAGATGACGGTTTCTTTACAGCCAAATTTAGACTGGAGGGTAGAGAGCAACTATTCAGTTCAGGGTTTTTTTTTATCACAACAAACAGTCGCCTCAAAGGCGCTTTGTATTGCAGGTAAAGACCCTACAATAATACAGAGAAAACCCAACAGTCAAAACGACCCCCCATGAGCAAGCACTTGGCAACAGTGGGAAGGAAAAACTCCCTTTTAACAGGAAGAAACCTCCAGCAGGACCAGGCTCAGGGAGGGGCAGTCATCTGTAGGTGAGGGGAGAGAGACAGGACAAAAGACATGCTGTGGAAGAGAGGCAGAGATTAATAATAACTAATATCAGCTAATCCTAGCAAGCTGCAGGAATATACAGAAACAGATACCTGCTACTATACTTATAATTTAACCTAATAAAACTAAACCAAGTTTTTGGACCGCTCGTCTTTATTTTAAGCCATATGATTGGTCCAGATAATTGCATTAAAAACACAGGATGAAGCAGAGCAGGATGAAGATGAACTAAGTTTGGAGCCAGGCTCTGATGGCTTCCACTCTCTGTGACTGTTGATGACAAACACCAATGAAAATGTAACTCCTCACAGCTGACCTTCTTTACTTCATGCCACCTCCCAGTTTCTCCTCTGTGTTCCCACCTGTGCATGGAAAGGGTTTTCTCAGCAGGCA
>JAMQGT020008219.1:20000-80841 GCA_024447675.2 Pterophyllum scalare
CCACAGGCCGCAGCCACAGACCAGACTTCATTTAAAATACACAGGAGCATAAAGTTTTCAGTGCTGAGGTCTCCTCTGACATCTGCTTCACGCTTCCACTAATGCTGAAGGAGCAGAACCAGGGTCCACCGCTCTGCTGCAGAATACCGACATCTGCTCGCAGCCAGACGGCCTCTTTTTCAGGGAAGGTCTTTCACATTTCAGCAAAGCAAAGTTAAACCACATCATGGAGCTGAACCGGTCTGCCTGCAGTGCAGGACTCTCACCGCCTGAAAACATCTGGAGCATCAGGAAGCAGAGCAGATCCAGGGGCGCTGAGCGGCTGGAGTCATCTATCAGATAAGAAACGGGACGACGTTCCTCTCCTGGAAGTCCGGCAGCTGCTCTGCTCGCAGACTGACAGAAGGAAGAGGGAATGCTGCACAGGTGGAAACAAATCTGACCCAACGTTTGAGAGATTAAATCTAACATGAGCTGTTGGTATTAAAACCATACGTTCTCTGATGTTCACATCATTGCATCCTGTTTTTATTACTGTTCTGGGATTACCTCGACATTTCAGTCTGATTATTTCGTGACCTCAGAGTCCAGGCGTCACATCGTCAGCAGCTGAGGATGTTTCAGGCTGAGAGCAGCTCTCCTGTTGCAGGGTCCAGTCCCTGCTGTGTTTTAGGGACCTGAATCTAGAAGAGATCATATAAATATGTGCCTTTGTTTCTGCTTGGGGCCACGCGTGCGCCTCTGTGGCCCTCACGCTCCTTGAAGTCCAATAATCAGCTGTAACAAGTCCACCTGTTACCTGCAGGAATAGAAGCACACCTTTACTGCACACCTTTTTGACCAGTGGGAAATCATGAAGATGAATAACAGCTGATCTGAATCTGTCTGCACTGCAGAGCTGAACTTTGATCTCAGCTAAAGTGGAAGTCTTATCTGCGAGGACGTGTCCGCGCAGGCAGCCGGGTCAGGAGGTCGTGGCAGAGAACTCGGGTCGGCTGCTCGTGTTCGCACAGAGATCAGACCTCTCACCTCGCCCTCAAGAACAATATTGGTGTTGGGCTGAGCCGAGGCAGCTGGGAGGGTGTGCTCCTGTTTCGGAATGATCTCCACACGAAGATGATCCCGCTCCGTGCTGCATTCAAAGACAGTAAAACAAACGGATCCTCGGCCTAGTTTAAACCTGCTGATTGTTAAACAGTCACTGAGTCTGAGTCATTCAGCACATGTTCACAGCCGAGCAGTTTAGATCAGCAGCTGCTCTGATACACAACTAATCCTGAAGGGTGCTGATGGTTTTTATTAACTTATTATTTTATTTCACACACTTTGTGACTGCTCTCTGCTGTACGATAATGTGTAATACTCTGTGTGATACTCTGTGTAATACTCTGTGTAATACTCTGTGTAATACTGAGTTAATTAATGATGTCAGCTGGCAGGAGGTCTGTAACATGGCTGAGAACAAAAAGAGCATCTTAGAGAGGAAATGTAAAGAAGTAAAAGGGGTCAGAGGGTCATCAGGAACACTTCCACTGTTTCTGTGAACACCGCTCACTGAGCCCTCCACAGATGCAGGTCAAAGCTCCGTCCGTCCTCTCTGAGCCAAAGCTCAGGCTGAAGTAAAATGGAAAACTGTTCTGTGGTCAGAAGAATCGAAACTTTAATTTCTTCTTGGAGAACACGGACGCCATGTCCACTGGACTACAGAGGAGAGGGAGCATGCAGCTGGCTCTCAGTCAAAAAGCCTCTCTGATGGAGCGGGGGTCCATCATGACCTCCTTTATTCTTCAGCACAGTCTGAACTCTCTGAGGCAGCTCTCTGCACTCTGTGTAAGCAGGAAGAGCTCTCCGGGCTTCCTGGAGGACTTTCAGAGCTCTTCTTTGGATGTTTCTGCCTTTTGTTCCATCACAGAGTCTCCACCATGTTTCACAGAGGGCTGCAGACCCTCACTGCTGGAGCTCTCTGCTGACCTCCTCCATCGTGATGACTTCAGCACAGTACACCAGCATAATACGTGACAGGGAGGGGGAGCACTCAGGGGGAACAGGTGGAAACAGAGACAGGAAATCACCCAAAGTGAGGAACAAAATAAAGACGGGAGAGGGTGAAACCTGCGAGGGAAAAACTACAGGGACAAAATCAAAATGAAAACTTATTAGTTTAAACTTTTAACAGAAATGAATCTTATAAATGTTTCTTTAAAGCAAACACAGATAATGAAACAAGTAGGAAGGCATGCACCAGTCCCATCAGTCTTCCATGAATAACAGAAACAGCTGTCTAAGCTTAGAGAGGACCATGAGAGGAGGAGGAGCAGTGATCTCAGCCCAGCCCCGGGGCCTCTCTCAGCGGGTCAGCTGAAATAAAGCCTTTGGGGCCGCTGGAGATGGCAGAGAGGGCGGAGTCATTTCCATAAGCGAGCGCTCGTGGCTCCGCTCGGTGGTGCAGGAAAGGTCGCGCTGAGGTCAGCCGCGAGGCGACCGGTGACTTCGCTGACTATTAACGTCTATCCGCAGGGTTTCCAAACGCGGGGCGAGGAATTCAGCCGCAGAGATGCTCCCACTCTTTCCACCTCTGTCAGCTGCGAGCGTCACCTTCAGCCCCTGCGGGAGGTCTGAGGAGCAGGTCGATCCCACGCTGCAGCTTTGGGGCGCAGACGTGTGGATGTGACCCCGACCGAACAACGAGGGAGGTTCAGATGTTTCTGACACAGAGAAACATTTAAAATCACTGACCCTCCGTTGGGTTCATTTCTGCACAATTTTACTAAATGATTTCCTGTGCAAACACGTTTCTCTCTTCAAGAGCAGGTTGTTTGCACTCATGGAAAACTGGTGCAGTTTTGCACCTTAATGTGCAGAAACTGACCCTTTAGAAAAGGTGCAAAATTGAGTACTATCATTTTTATGTTATATTTATTATAATTAATAAGTTGTGAGCGGTCTTACTGACCAGTTAACCTGACTTGCATGCGTGGACTGCGGGAGGAGACTTGAGCAGGCCGAAGGAAGAACGGAAGCTCCTGCAGGGTTTGGGCGTTCCTGCTCTGGGGCGTCGGTGTTCCCCTCTGCAGCACTGAAGCACTGACCTCCTCAGACACAGAATGCAGCCATCTTCAAACGCGCTGCAATAATTAATCCTAAAATAAGGCCTCGGTATTAAAATGTCTTCAATTAATCCTTCAAAGTGATTAAATGCTGACACCGTCTGCGAGGACGTTCTGTTTTTGTTTTCTGAGACCGGCGGGATCCTCAGATCCTCCTGATAACGCCGAGGCCTCGGATGAGCTTCAACCTGCAGCTGCAAACGTGCACGAGGCGCCCTGAACGTTCTCCAGACTCGCTGCAGCGGTCAGCTCGACACTGTCCTGAAGCACACAAACCAAACAGCTTGTGTCTGTGACTTTTAGGGATTTGTGTGTTTTTTTGGCTCTAAATGAACTTCTTTCCCATTATTATCAGAATGGATTCAAGGACTTTCATTTAATTTCAATAAACCATAAAAACCTCAAATCTAAGAGAATTATGGCCAAATAATTATAGTATTAGTGTCACTACTGTCACTCGTGTGTCCAGTGATGCATCAAATATGAACCTTCTGCTTACATGTGGCCCTCATAATTACTGGACTTCATACCTGGGAGTCCAGTAATTAGCAATCAGATTGTTCCTGTGAGGACAGAAATGCACCTTTATTACTGACGGTGCATCACGATGTCACGGTTTGTGGCGAAGCTTCATCATTAAAGAGGCAGCAGCGCAGAGCTGCTGATGGTCCACATCAGGCCGCTTTTAGCCTCATTAGCAGCTGATCATCACGCACGCCTGTGTTTGTGTTAATGACAGCCCGACACGACTCAAGACAGAAACTAATGTCTGTGCTCATGCTTCATCCTCTCGTGATGTGCAGGGGTTAGCACCGTCGCCCGACACGAGGAAAGCTTCCATTTCGAGCCCCTGATGGTTCTTCCAGGTCCTCGGGCTTCCTCCCACAGCCCAAACAGGTGTGTTAGGTCACCTGTGAGGTGATTTAAGTGTATGGAATAAAGCGCTGTATCAACATGCACTTAAACTTGTACTTTAATGTGCACTGAGTGGAGATCAGACAGATATATATGAATGCAAGTCCATCTTTTTTTTTTTGGCTCATTAGCTCCAACATGCAAACACATGTAGAACATCTGTTTTTGCATCAATGGTGGAGCTCTGAAGCCCCCACCCCACCTCCACGCTGCGGCAGGTAGCAGGAAACAGTCAGTCTGCAGGTGGGTGAACCCTGTAAACCCTTCCTGTGCAGTGGAGTAAATCTCCACCAGGGGGCGCCCTCACACAAGAAACCCCTCTTTGTGAGGCAGGAGGAGCTGTGTGCTCTCTCACAGCACACCTTTTCATTGAGTCTTAAATGATGTCAAATCTTCTTCGGACGCTGTTCTTCTCAGCACCATGGGGGGGGGGGTTAAATCCTTCACTTTTCTCTGGTGAGTCGATTTGAGACCCAAAATGATATTTTTCCACCTCTTAAAGGCGTTCTTCGGTGCTATGCAAAATATTTTTGCATGCTCTCAGTAGCCAGTGAGGTCAGTATTGTTAAATGTAGAAATCTGAGCCACACAAAGAAACACAAAGTTGTGATCGAATGAAGTTTAATTAAGATTTTAACGGTGAGAAGTTTATTAAACTCCTTCCCTTAACCCGAGTGGGCCACGACAGTCGGGGAACTTTGCAGATAAAAAGTTATTTTGCTCATTTTCTTTTATCGTGTCTGTTTCAGTCAGCTGCACCACACGTGGCCCTTAGTAATGCTGATCTTTCACATCGTTACTGCAACTGTTTAAACTGAGCAAAATAAGAGACACTGCAGATTAGTAATGTGCCACTGAAGCCGTTACAGGTGAAGGGAGGATAAAAAGGTAAAGATGACGCATACAAAGTAAAACATATGTAATATAAATGATTCATAGCAGGCAGTTTAAACACTGGACCTCTGTGGCCCCTCCTGAAAGGACGGTGGACCCATGTGACTCGTTTCTGTGGAGTATCAGTGAGCTTCTCCCCCGGGCCTGGCTCCAGGGTGGGGTTCCTTGCTTGCTGGATTCATCCTGGATGTGAACTTCCTCTGAAGACTCTTTGAGATGGGATGCAGACCTCAGTAACTCAGGAGGGGCTCAGAGTAAAGCTGCTGCTTCTCCACATCAAAAGGAGATAGTTGAGGGAGTTCGGCATCTGACCGGGACTCCTTCTGGGCCCCTCCTAGGTGAGGCGTTTCTAGCGTGTAAATTAGGAGGAGACGCTGGTGCAGACTGAGGAACACTGGAGAGATTTGGTAACATCTCCATGTTCCCACAGAAGAGCTGGAGGAGATGGTTGGGGAGAGGGAGGGCTGGGAACGCTGTGATGCTGCTCCCTCAACCCAGAACAGCAGAGGCTGGATGGATGGATGGGTGGGTGGATGGATGGATGGATGGGTGGATGGATGGAGTTAAAGCTTACAGATGGGGGGAACAAAGGAGATGGACAGTGAAAAAGGTCATGACCCATAGAGCCACTACAGCCACCGTTAGAACTGAGCTGGATATAAGATGACGACACCTGGGTTTGTGTTAGATGAGCAGTCTCCTCTGAAGGTGACAGGCTGCAGAGCAGGAAGGCTCCTTGTCAGGCGCAGACGATCAGTAATTAAGACTCTGCTGCTGCTGCTGCTGCTGCCGGCTGAGGAGAGGCGGGGTTGGAGGTGTAGCAGCACATTAATGTGGGAGCTGGAATGAACCGAAAGTATTTAAATATAAAGCAGTCGTCAGTTTTCAGAGGTCTCACATGCTCTCGGTGTGTAATTAATTTCCCCGACAGTCCGTCTTTGCGGGGCTGCAGAGGGACGGCATCATAAAGAGGGAATTTTAAAAGTGATTAAGTTTACATTCGTGACTGAATGACCCAGTTACGGTTCGAATCCGGCCGGTTGCACCGCGGCGCTCTGCAGGGAAAGCTCGTACGGTGTGTCGGAGAGTTTCGTCAACTTTCTTTTAAGGCTTTCTCTAATATGATGGATGTGATGAAATTAGTATGACGGGGTGTGATGAAACCATGTCACGCCGCAGACGTCTTTCCCCGTTTCCCGTGAGCGGGAGCCTCGGCTCTGTCTGGCCGTTTAATGTGACAGCTGAGCGGCCGACGCTCCTTTGTGTTCCGCGGGTCTTGTTGGGCTCATCGCCGCCTCGTGTGAATAATTCACAGCCTCACAGGACATGAAACGATCGGCCCCGTGTTCTTTAAGGCTGATCAAAGACGGGAGAAACGGGATTTTCTCTGACCCTCGGCAGATCCGATGACCGTAATATATTTATGGCCGAAGCCCGCTTCAGTCAAAGTCCTTTTTTTATTCATGTGTTCGGCTCTAAAAACTAAAAACGCCCATTCTCGTGCCAGAAATACTAATTTACTCGAATAAGTCGCACACACGACTTTAGTGAGCGTTAAAACACACATGCGCAGACTGCAGGGACGTCACCGTCCCTGAACGCACCTCAGCTTCCTGCGAGCGAGCTGCACTCACACAGACTGTACGTGAAAGATGGACGCAGTCACGTGACGTCACGCATGCGTTTGTTTGTTTTCTCACACTTTGAAGCCTCGACGTTAATTTTGTTGCCGCCAGGTTGTTGATCTGGACCCAAACCGGAGCGCTGACAGAAATTATGATTTTGGCTTCCAGCGTTTAGGAAAATAAAATAATCAGGATGCTCCTTTGTGGGTGATTTGGTTATGAACTTAATTAAATTTTTTATTAACTGCCTTTGATGATCAGTTCTGCTTTGTGCCAGACATCATTTCATTGACTTAGACGCTTCACCGTGTGGAGGTTTGCCTCACAAACACAAATCACAACGACCCCCGCCGAGTGTTTTTAACCCACCAACTCACGAGGCAGCACAGGAGGCAACAGCGAACAGACAGCACTGAAAAATGTTTAATATTTTCTATTACAGTCAGGTTGAGAGGTCTAAAATATTACGTTTGCCGTAGTTTATGATTCTCATTCTCATTTCTCTGTCTCTGTGGTGTTTACACAGCTGTAAGGTTTACTTCCTGTTCTCCTCGGTATTCCTTCCTGTTCCTCAGCTTTGTGCCTCCTCATCGCTCCCGTCCTCCTGCCTGCGATGCTCAGATCAGTCTCGGCGCTCCCCGTTAAACAATGAACTGCATCCTGAGGAGAGCGGGGCTGCGCCGGTGTATCCTTCGCAGAAGCGCTGGTAGCTTACACAGATGTGGTGCACAGCTGGAATACACCATGGCGAGAGGAGAGCTCTGATCAAAGATGATCAGGTGCTTATGTGTGTGATCAAAGCGACCCTAAATATAAAACACGACAGGAACACTGTCACATCTGAGAGGATGAAATTAAGCAGTCACCGAACTATTTATGATGCACTCGTGACAAACGTCAAATTTAACTGTCGTCACTTTAAAACGAGGCTCCAACGTGCGTCTGCATCATTAAATATCCGCTCGCAGCTTCGGTGAGAGGATGAAGACGTGAGGATGTGCGGACTGGGTAATGAGAGGCCCTCGTTAGTGTCGGCTGGGGTGAATTAACAGTGAACACACACAATAACCTCCACTTGTTCACCTCCCACGCTGCCATCGTCTCTTTGACCTTCGGGCTGCTTCGTGGTTTGCCTTTTGGCCGCTCTCCACCTGCCTGCTCACCTGTGTGACCTCTGACTGGATAAAGGTTTGGATTTTGTTCTGTCTGCCTCTTGTGTGTCCTGCATACTCAGTGAGTCGTTTTCTGCCGAACGTCTGACAGCTTGTGAGTCCACCGAATCCACCGGAGTGGCATCCAAACGCTGCAGGTTAAAAGTCACAGGGATCCAAATCAAAGGGACATGAAACTGATCCTGATGCGTCTGACTCTGAAATCAGGGAACGCTCTGAAGTATTTCTGCATTTTCTTCACAGCATCATTGACGTGCTCTCAGATTTCTGACCCGTCCCTGTAAGGTGGCAGTTATTTTTGCACAGACAAAAACAACACAAAGACTGAAGTTGTGAGAGCAGATAAATGGCTGTGCAGGACGTCTCCTTCATCTGATTGGAGATGAAGGAGGAGGGGACAGTGAAAATAAATGGCTTATACGACGGAGATTTTCTTAAGTAGACTCAGTAGAAATCCACCTTCTGTTATTTATTTCAGCTGTCTCCTCTCAGCGGGGCTCGGCTCTTAAGATAAGTAGGACATCTTAGTTCCCCTGTTTCTGCACCTCCCTCCCTCACCGCGCCTTTAGCTCTGAGCTCTGCTCAAAGCTCCACGCCGTCTGCAGCTTTGGCTGATTCATCCACAGTGCTCCAGCTGCAGGGCTGCACTCATACCTATGATGTTTCTGCACAGTCGATAGAAAAATGGACACTGGTTTTTCTATTACAATGACACATGATGCCGTATTTAGTGCAGTGCACAAGAACACCACCAGAGGGCAGTCTAGATTCAGCTGAGCTCACATTAAGCCATAAACAAAGTCTTTGGGCAAGGGTGGGCACCTCCAGGCCTCGAGGGCCGGTGTCCTGCAGTCGAGCTCGCCAGCATGGATGAAGCTGTGTGGAGTTTTTGTGGGTGACTGCACGTCCTCCTGACCCACCGATGTGCTGTCCCACTTGAAGGCTTCGTGCTATTTGTTATATTTTATTAGAAAAGAGGGAAACTGTACTCATACATATACATTTATTAGTGTGTTATGTTTTCCAAGGAGCTGATGCATTCTCGTGAATTTAGATTAAATTCATTAAAAACACACAGGCGTGGGCGGCGGTTTGTGGAAGCTGCCATGTTGGATAGAGAGGCTAAGATGGAAATTGCCGTTCCACCTGACCGCGTTTTATTTATGTGGCTGGAGACCGACCACATAAGCAGTATGCCTTTTGAATTACTTTTAATTTGAAGATCACAAATAGCTCTTTTAAACCAGGATCAGGGAGGGGCAGCCATCTGCTGCAACCACTTGGGGGGGGAGATTGGGCCGGGGAGACTAACACAAACTACAATTAACATTTGTGCATCTATATCTGCATCATTTCTTTCCCCTCTTGTCTTTCTCCTCCTCCTCTTTATCTGCCTCCTTTACCTCTGTTCTCCCTCCTCCCTCATCTCCACCTCATCCTCTTCCGAGTCAGGGCTTCAACACAAAAATGAATAAACACGCTCATTTATTCCAGATATTGTCTCAGTTACTTATTGCCAGCAGATTAAACATCTCAGGACAGCTGACACGAGCTAAACAACAACAGCTGGCTATAAGCTAACACTGTCCCAGCTAACGCTAGCTAAATGAAGAGCTGAGGTAAACAGTGGACCCACTTCCTACTCTCACCATAGATAGACGGTGGCCAGTTGTTTGTCCTACAGCAGCTACCGTAGCTAGGATTATGTATTTGAATTGGGAGGGGTAAGAAAATAGAACTCAGTTGACTGACTGCTGACATCTAGTGGTGATATTTTCCACACTGTACCTTTAATTTAAACTCCTTCATATAAAATCCAGAATAATCAGGCCCCATCTTATCTCAAAGACCTCATAGTACCGTATCACCCCAATAGAGCACTTTGCTCTCAGACTGCTGGCTTACTTGTGGTTCCTAGGATACTTCAGAGTAGAATGGGAGGCAGAGCCTTCAGCTTTCAGGCCCCTCTTCTGTGGAACCAGCTCCCAGCTTGGATTCAGGAGACAGACACCCTCTCTATTTTTAGGATTAGGCTTAAAACTTTCCTTTATGATCAAGCTTATAGTTAGGGCTGGATCAGGTGTCCCTGAACTACCCCTTAGTTATGCTGCTATAGGCCTAGGCTGCTGGGGGGGTTCCCATGATGCCTCAGCACTCTTCTCTCAGTAAATTGTGTCTCCTGTAATTTGTGTTCATCTCTTTGCTCTTGTTTTCCCCAATTTCTCTTTCCTTCACCCCCAAACAGTCTCAGCCAGGTTCTGTTGGAGGTCTTTTCCTGTTAGCGTGAGTTCTTTCTCCCCACTGTCACCAAGCGCTGCTTGTCGGATTGTTGGGGTTCTCTGTCTGTGTTGTATCTTTACCAGTATAAAGTGCCTTCAAACAGCTGCTGTGAGACCGGTTTGTTACAATAAACAGATTTCAGTGTCTCCGTGTGGACGTGGGCCTCCTGTCAGCTTGTTTCGCTCCTCCAAAGCAACACACACACTGATAGAAAGGTTTTGTGTTCAGTAGGACATGTTTCCGAGCGGCTGAGCTGCAGCTGACCAAACTGCTCAGAAAACACTTCACTTTACCTTCACGCTGACTCGGCCTCTTATTGACTCCACAGACTGCGCTGATGTTCAGGTGAGCTCCTCTTCAGAGCTGCTGCTGCATGGCTCACTCATTACTATTCAGGTATTCAGCTTCCTATGCCAGCTGCGTGAGCTTACACCGCCGGTATTTGTTCAGGCTTTAAAAGGAGCGGCACTTATTATTCGTGTGAGAGACGGCACAATGGCTTTTAGCTGAAATTGTCCGCCCACGCGTGTTGTTTTTGATATTTTTTTGCTGGCGTGTTCCCAGGAGATGCACTCAATATGTAAACGAGTGTGACACTCAAACAATTATTCGACTCGGTGAGTCAGACGTGTGCGGTGAAATGTCGTGGCATTAAGTGTCAGATTCAGGCTCGTGTGCTGTCTCTGAGCGCTTTTAGTGATTTCAGGAGGTTTCATTCCAGAGCGTTAAAGCTCTGCTGTTTTTAATTGCTCAGCGAGGGGAGCTAATTAGGAAATCTAACAGGATGTGTTAGGTTTTCTATTATTCTGCAAGCATAATAACAATCAACGTCACACATATTTATGTTTGTCACTTTTATTGTTTTAGAGTCGCTTACAGATGCCAGAAAAATGTGGGCTGTTTTCCTAATTAGTGCAGATGGATATATTTCATGTTTCCTGTCTTATCAAACCCAAATCCATCAGCGCAGCGATCAGTGATCACACTGGTGGTTACTGCTGTACAGGCCAGCGCTGACGGACATGTATAAAGTGCTATTTCTGATGCTTTTCAGACTTCTGGAGCCTCCGTCGGCTTCTCGAAGTCCACTGCAGCTAGAGGCGACATTTTCCAGCAGAGTTTGTGATGTTCGGGCATCACAAGCTGCAAATTTGTCCTTAAGAAGCCCTCGTGTGCTTAAAGCAGCAGGTAGGAAGCAGCTCAGGCAGGTATACCCTGTTAGAAAGGGACTGAAAACTCAGTGCTAAGTAAAACAGCCTTGATGATGAAGAGATGATGAAAACTGACAGCGTGACACCGGAACACCTGTTAGTATGATGTCCCGGCTGTTACTGGTTGATCATGTGTTTATAGCTGACCAGGTGACAGTGAGGTCTGCTTTATAGCTGAATGAGAAATCCCCCCCACCCCCCTCACAGTGGTACATCCCATCTGCCCAACATTAACCAAAGATGAAACATTAATGCCCCCATAAATCTTCTCTGTGAATACTTCAGGCGGGCATGCAGCTATTTTCTTAGCTTTGAATTGTACTTAATTTAATTATATTTTATTCACATTGTGTAACAGAATACGCAGATACATTTGTGATGGTTTGTATCAGTAGATAAACTCAAATCTGAACAAACACAGAATATGCTTGTTTCAGTTTTTTAAGTGATCTTTATTATCTGTTAATAAACATTTTATTTTGTGTTGTTTATTTTTAATTATCTGACTCAGCAAATGTGGTGAAGGCAGTCTGAAGTTCCACAGGCAGTTCAGGTAAATCCAGCTTTTCCACAGGATTTTTTTTTAACAGGAGCAGGTCCACAACAAACAGGAAGGACAACGAGCATCGGAGCGCCGACAGGAAACTCACACGCAGGTGTGTCAGCAGGAGCACCGGAGGAGGCCCCGCCTCTGCACACATGAGCAAGGTGAGTCTGCCCACACACACACACACACACACACACACACACACACACAGACACACACAGAGTCAGAGGGAGAGGAGACAGAAGGCAGGTTAACACAGGAGGACACGTTTACAGTTCAAAGCCAAATAATAATAATTAATAATACAAACATTGATACATTTGATTCAACATGATTTAAAAACTGTCCACAGATCAAGCAGAACGTGTCTTTACAGTAACAACAGTGTTGTGTTTAATATCAAACATATTAATGAGTTTATCATTGTTTCAGTAACTGAATGAAGAATCAACATCAGACAAAATTAATTCATTTAAATTAAAGTGAAGCATTATTTTCTATCAGGTTCATGAAATTCATCAGTCAGAATTTAACTTCAGACACTAACTGGACGGATTTTCAGAACTCGCCTCATATTCATTTCAGAAAAACACTCATCATCCTCATCATCATCCTCATCCTCCTCATCATCCTCATCATCATCCTCATCATCATCCTCATAATACTCATCATCCTCATCATCATCCTCATAATCCTCATCATCATCCTCATCATCCTCATCATCATCCTCATAATCCTCATCATCATCCTCATCATCCTCATCATCATCCTCATAATCCTCATCATCATCCTCATCATCCTCATCATCATCCTCATAATCCTCATCATCATCCTCATCATCCTCATCATCATCCTCATAATCCTCATCATCATCCTCATCATCATCCTCATCATCATCCTCATAATACTCATCATCCTCATCATCATCCTCATAATCCTCATCATCATCCTCATCATCCTCATCATCATCCTCATAATCCTCATCATCATCCTCATAATCCTCATCATCATCCTCATAATCCTCATCATCCTCATCATCATCCTCATAATCCTCATCATCATCCTCATCATCCTCATCATCATCCTCATAATCCTCATCATCATCCTCATCATCATCCTCATAATCCTCATAATCCTCATCATCATCCTCATCATCCTCATCATCATCCTCATAATCCTCATCATCATCCTCATAATCCTCATCATCATCCTCATCATCCTCATCATCATCCTCATCATCATCATCCTCATCATCATCAGGAAGGCCTGCATCTTTATTTACTGCTTCACAGTTACACAGCAGGCTCTTACCTGCATCATCACTGCAGGTGTATTTGCAGGTTATTTAAACCCAAATCTTTTACGGCGGGTCTTTAAAGTCGGCATGTTTGTGTTGGCCGAAGTACTGCACAGCCTAAAGATTATCATCGCACAATAAAATATTTTAGAAACATGAAAAAAAGACAAAATAAAAACAGGGTTTCAAACATTCTGACATTTCCATGTTTAAACATACAAACAACAGATTAGACAGCGAGTCAGGATTAATGAACCAATCACAGGGCTGATACAGACGGATAAACAAAGATCCATGAAATCCAGTGGGCGGGTAAGAACAGAGCAGGAATTTCCCGATCAGCATCACCTCACTGTGAGGCTGCTAACTGGTGCTGTGTGAATAAAACCTTTTTGTTATCAGACTTTCTCTTCGTGTGCTGAGACCAGCTGCTCTGGATCACCGCCAGCTTGTATCTTCATCCTCTTTCAGTCAGTGAAGTCTTTCCTTTGCTGGCCGTTCCTCTGCAGCTTCCTTTGCACCGGAAAACCAAAGTGTGAGATTCCAGTGCCGGTTTAGATGCTTCATTTTGATGGCTTTCCTCCTGTAAATGACTAATACAGAAAATGCCTTCATATTTCATCCAAGGGTCGCGGGAGCCTATCCCAGCTGACGGGGCGAGAGGGAGGGGTGCACTGTACAGGTCACGGGGCCAACACAGAGAGGCAGACAACCATTCACACCTGTGGGCAATTCACAATCGCCAGTTAACCTAACCCCTGTGGACTGTGGGAGGAAACCCACGCAGACACGCAAACTCCACACAGAAGGACCCGGGCTGAGGTCACGAACCCAGACCTGCTGGCTGTGAGGCGGCAGTGCTAACACCACACCACATACCTATACAATACATTTTACTGTATCCCTATGGGTTTGTTTTTACACTGTAGGCACACTTTAGTTAAATGTCCAGCATGCAGCAGTGTGACAGGATGCACTTTGTTATTCTTTTAAACGAACAGTGAAGGCAGAAGGTTTGATGACCTGCAGCCATCATTTCCCTCTCTGCAACACACTGAAGGTAACACACCTGTGTGCTGCTGTGACCGGCCTCCTCCGCCCTCCAGAGCACTGAGGCTGATTTCTGGCTCACAGGCAGGAGGAGACGAGGAGGCACAAATCAGGCAGAAACAAGGACCAAAGCTCAAAGAAACCAGGAGGCTGCTTAACTCGAGTCAGGGTTTCTCTGCCTTACCGAACACGTAGATACGCTGCTGTTACACTCTTACCTTTGTACCAGTGAGGACACACCCCCCAGTGTCTGACACATCTCTCTGCTCGGTCTAACTTTCAGCTTCTCACCAAACTGCTGATGGAATGATTTTCTTTCTTTGGGAGAAGTCGATGAACATTTGCCGAATGGCGGTCCTGACCCCGACCTGACGGCTGCTTTTCTGTTGGAATATGCAAACGCGGAGCCGGCGGTCACGCTCTGAAGTCCTCGAGCTCCTGATGAGCGTTGGCACAGCAGCTGTCAATATCGTTTAGTCTGACGAGGACCAAAGTGAACAGACTCCCATCAGCCTCTCTGCTCCAGATACACCAGCTGACAGCCTGATGAGAGTCCACCAACGAGGTCGTTTTTGTTTGCTTTTTCTGTCCGTTTATTTAACGAGGGCGAGTCTGAGCCTTAACGAGGCACGTCCACGACTCAGCTCCACCCCGCAGCCCTTCTTACCTCTGTCCTCACTTCAAGAACAACATCTGGGCTCTGCACAGGAGGTGAAGATCAGTCTGGGGGAGGCAGGAGTGACCTCACAAATCTTTGTCCTCAGAGTGTGATCCGATCCCATGAAAGCTGGACGGAGTAAAATGTAATTAAACAGGTTTTGGACACTGTCTGGACACTGGAGTATCCTAGAACTAAGACCTGTTTATCCAGGTCCAGGTTCTGTCAGCAGCACTCTGAGCAGACCTACCCAGACCTTCTCCTCTCCACCACCTCCTCAAGCTCTTCCTCAAGCCACCCAATAAACACAGCCTCTCCAGCATGTCCTGGGTCTTCCCTGGAGTCTCCTCCTCATTTTGTCATGGAGGAGCAGTGGACCTACTCTGCACTCGCCCTGAATGACCATTCCTCATCCTATGAGAGCATCAACGAGAAGCAGCATCCACATGGCAACTGGAGACCACAGAGAGTCCGTGACCTTCAGTGACCTTCAGTGACCTGGGGTGAACAACTGAAGCAACTGCCAAAGAGTGCCAAGGATACTGTTGCTATGCATGTGATAGTGCTGTAAATACATCAGAGGGTTTCCTGTCTACCTGAGGGAGTGAGGGGGGGGGGACGACAGAGACGAGTGAAACTGACGCAGGACACGAAAGAAAGCTGAGAGTCAAAGTTCAACAGGAAGTAACCAAAAGATAAAGAGGAAACACAGAAACTTCGACCTGATGGCAGAGACGGGGGAGCAGACAGAAGAGGGGAAACTCATCAGGAGAATAACCGCGACATTAAATCTACGAGAGTAATAAAGAAATCCAAAAACTCAAGATCACAATGAAAACGTCACAGCTCCAGGTCACAGCTCCAGGTCACAGGTCCAGGTCACAGGTCCAGGTCACAGGTCCAGGTCACAGCTCCAGGTCACAGCTCTCCATTCATTGAGCTGTGGCCCAGCATCAGTGCGGTCCATGGTTATTGTTGGGAGCCCATCAAAGGTTACAAACCCTTAAATACAGACGTCACTGCTTAAATCTGATGATGATGATGATGATCGGCATGTTTGGCTGGTGTAATTTTCAGGTTTCCTGATGGAGTCATAAATAAACTCTGTGCTGATCATCTACAGAGCGTCTGTACTGCACACAAACATCAGAGAACATCAGAGATGTGTCCTTCTCCTTAATCCCAGTGTGAGGGCTTTTTAAAGCGGAGTTACTCACAGCCAGTCTTGTTGAGCATTCTCAGGACTCCTTATCAGCGAGCCGCAGCACTCGGAGTTTTCTGGACTCGGATGCAGCTCTCCAACCATGTCATTACCTCCTTCATCCATTCCTCCGACCCGTGATCACTCTGAGGGCGATTTGTTTCTTAAAGGTCAAAAGTGCACTGACTTCATAACCGGTGTGTGGTGGGGGTGAGATCAATACAAGCCGCTGGGGTAAGCCTTCCCTCTGATCCGTCTAAATCGATTGTCGCCAAGAGGCGGATTCAGAGGGAGCTGCTGCAGGTGGGAGTGGGGATGGGGGTGGAGGTGGAGGGGTGATGTGAACCCCCCCCCCCCAAAAAAGAAAAAAACTGCACAGTGGTGGAGTATCTATGAGCTTCAGGCTGTACTGAAGGATTAAAGCCGCAGGTCTCCTGCAGGTCCACTTCATTAACAGATCGACTGCTGATCGAGCTGAGAGGCTGAACGATGATCAAAGTACTCAGAGAGACGGCGAGGGGAGCAGAGGCTCATGGGAAACAGGACCCATCGATCAGCAGAGTGAAGATGCAATAAAACCAACAGTCAATAAATTCATGAAAAGGATTCAAATCATTTCTGGTGTGAATGTGTGTGTGTGTGTGTGTGTGTGTGTGTGTGTGTGTGTGTGTGTGTGTGTGTGTGTGTGTCTGCCCTGTGACTGGCTGGAGATGTGTCCAGGTGTACCCGATAGGCTCCACCCCCCCACTCCACGGCCCTTAATTGGGTAAGTGAAAGAAAATGGATGGATGATTTCTGGTAATATTTTTCTAATGAAGCCCTAAATATAAAGACTGGAGGTGTAATCAGTAACTTTGTAGTTACTGCTGAAAAACTCCTGCAGGACCGTTAAAGTTCAATTATTTAATATGATATGTAATATTTATTTAATCAGCTCACACAGCAAAAGAAAAAGTTAAATAGAGATGAGTCATTAAATCATTTAATGTTTTCTGACATGTTTGTTTTTTAATGACATTTTTCCATCATTTTATTCTGTTTTATTTATTTATTTTACTCCACAGAGCCGCTTTATTGGACTATATTCAGCTTTTATAGGGAATTCTACTGTGTTTTATTCACATTTCTACTTTTGCATGTTTGACCTTTGTGAGATATTTTTTCTTTGACATTTAATTTCACTGAACTGTTCTGATCAGTAAATGAATGTTAATAATTACAGTTTGACTATGAATGACAACAGAGAGTGAAATGTCACCACCAAACAGAACCGGGTTCTGTGCTAGGTCCAGTTCTATTTACATTGTACATGCTTCCCTTAGGCAGTCTTATTAGAAAGCATTGCATCAATTTTCATTCAGGTTTCTTCCTGTTAAAAGGGAGTTTTTCCTTCCCACCGTCGCCAAGTGCTTGCTCATAGGGGGTCGTTTTGACTGTTGGGTTTTCTCTGTGTTATTGTAGGGTCTTTACCCACAATGCAAAGCGCCTTGAGGCGACTGTTTGTTGTGATTTGGCGCTATATAAATAAAATTGAATTGAATTGAATATGAATCTATTCATTTTTATATAATTTTACGTCATAAATGTGTCTAACAGCACAGTTCTTCCAAATATGAACAGATAGTAAAAACAAATGCAGCTACATTGACTCCACTGCGATGCTTTCATCAGTTACTCTCATGTTGTGAGTAGCCTTCTCTCTCTGGCTGCAGGCTCCTCTTTAGCTGATCTCAGGCCTGGTCCAGTTTCCTAAATCGCTGCACGTTTCCGGGCGTCTTCTCCTCGTGTTGTGGCTCAGGATCTGTCCTGTAACAGAAGTTTCCAGCTCCTGAAGTGTTTCCTCCATTTTTACAGCATCAGTGTGAAGCTGCAGTTTGAAGATGATGTCCAGTTTAGGCCTGTGCTGATGAAAGTCTGGATCTTCTCAGTAATGGCCGACCTCCACGTCAGCGCTGCTGCAGCTGCTGCTGCTGATCAGTCTCTCAGGCTCTCAGCCGCGGTCATGTGCTAACATGTCATTGGTGTGGAAGCTCCTCGCTGTGGATGAAGACACAAAGTTTGGCAAAGTGAAGCGCAGATGGCCTTCCACAAAAACGTTCAACAGCAAAACTCCTCAGACACTGAAATCACGGCGTCCGCGCCCGGCAAGACAAAACCAGAGTAGTTAAAGCCCGCAGCCTCGGTATGAGCAAAGGATCAATGCAGTTATGCAGATCTTCTGTCATCTGGTGAAGTTCAACATTCTGGAAATGATGCACTGACATTTGGTGTGTCAGGTAAAGGTGGGCAGCTCATATTCACTTATTCATTTGTTCCTCTTTGCATTTTATTTTCACTTGTTTCGGCGAGGGAAGATCCTGTAATTTACTGTGAAGGTTAATCACTTCTTCTGTTCTGAAAATCATCTTTTGCACTGCAGAAAAATTGAGTTTGTAAATGCTGTGATTCATCCAAAATCAGGATGAGAGCGTCTCTAATTTGATCCTTTTTCAAAGGTTTTCACAAGAAGTATTTTTGAAGGATCTCGATATTTCCCCCGAGGAGGCTGAACAGCTGTGAACAGCAGATATTCATCGAGTCAGACGGGGCATGAAGAAGAGATGAAGGTGGCTCACAGTGAATGGACTGGTTCCTATATAATGCTGTTCTACTCTGCTGAGAGCCTTTTATGCAGCATGCCTCATTCACACACATTCATAAACACACTTCCTTCTGTGACTGTTTTCTATCTAACATTCGCACACATTCATGCTCTGACGGCTGCATCGGAGAGCCACGTGGGGTTCGGCATCTTCCCTAAGGATACTTTGGCATGCAGAGCAGCCAGGGATTGAACCGCCAACCTTCTGACTGACCTCCTCTACCTCCTGAGCCACAGCCAGGAGGAGCAGCAGTAACCGTAGGCGGGCCAAAGCAGCTTAAACAGCTCGCCAACATCAGATTTACACTGAGAGGGGAATCAGATGACTGAGACCAGCTAATCAGGGCTGAGTTTGACTTTGTGCTCCGAGGCCTGAAAAGCTGTTTTTAGCCCCGATTAATCACTTAATACATAAAATATCACGATGCTAGTATTTGCTGCTGAAGTCTGATGAAGGTGGCTGTGGACAGAAGAACCATCATTAGCTACGTCACCGACTCTGGTGAAGAAAGGCGAAGGCCACAGTTCGGATAACCGTGCTGAAACACAGACCATCGAGATTTTTTATTGAGCTTTTCTTTAGTCCAGACTGAGATGTCCACAGGACCTCAGGCCGGGTTTTATCCATGCATGAACTTTAGGGTCACTTCAGGGCTGGCGCATCAGTGCAGGAAAGGGCGATAAACACATCACGTGATGACTGAACGGAGGAGCATCATCAGCATCGTTTCTCCTCCACCTTCAGTATCACATTTTAACTCTGCAGAGTCTTTCCGTTCACTTTGAATGAATCAATTATCATCTGGCTGGTTCACTCATTTCCTTCAATTTCCTGCAATCCTCCAGGAGCTGAAGGTAATCAGCGTCATTAAAGTCTGAATCTTACAGCGAAGTTTAATTTGTACATCATCTCACCCTTTAATTATAGATGAAACAAAGTTACAAACGAGCCTCCCGCACTGCGCGTCCTCTGTGACTCATCCCGATTTCATTTTTGAAATGAGGTTCATCTGCCGCTGTGATCGGACAGGTTTTGTGAAAATGGAAATGGAGCTCCTTTTGAAAAGATTCACGCTTTCAGCTTTCAATTAGCAGCGCAGCGCTGAGACAGATGGAGGGAAAAAGTCATTTCCTTTTCAAGCTCCGGTGCGAGGGAAAGAGGAACGAGGCCAGGGGTGAATGATTCCAACCTGAAGCTGAATTATCTGAATCAAAGTCATGATGGGCGCGCTCAGTTCGGTCTGATGTTCCCATGGTGGGTGGGTGGGGGGGCTATCATCTATCATCTTTCTCGTAGCATTTTAATCCTCTTTATAAGAATTCAGAATTCATCATGACCACAAGGAAAACCACACCAGTGCTGGAAAAGGTTCACACCAGAAGAACTTGGTAGGGTTAAAGGGCAGAGGAGCGTTTGGGATAAAGGTTAGACCGGTGGGTCACTGATGGTGGTGCATCATGAGGCAGCGATCTGCTGCAGCCGGTCGGGAGAGAGAAGACAGAAAGAGGAGCCCAGAGAGGGATTATGGATCGCTTTGATGCACCGAGCAAACCACAACCAATCAGCAGGGCGGCTGAGCCACCGCCAAAAGCAAAGAGGGGTGAAAAGCGCCCGAAGAAGGGATCCTGAAAGCCCGTCCTGTGGCTTCAGCTGGACCGGGTAGACGTCAGCGGCCTCCAGACATCTGAGACCAGAACATCAGAGCTGAAATGAGACTCGTTTCCTCCAAAGTCTGTATTTGGCTTTTTTAAGACTTCTTTTATCTTCTCCTTTCAGAGGTCACCACAGCCTCCATCTCCCCCCTGTCCTCCATCTGCACGTCCTCCTTTACTACATCCATGAACCTCCTCTGAGGTCTTCCTCTTCTCCTCCAGCTCGCTCGTCCGACCCCCCTCCCTCCTCTGCTCACGTCCAGACCATCTCAGCCTCTCTGACTTTGTCTCCGCACCTTTTTATGATGTGCAGGTTGTAAATAAATGCAGCGATCGGACTGACGAAGTGAAGTTTGACATGAAGGCCTCTTAACTTACGCTCTGAATAAGTGACGTTTCGGGGCCGCGGCCTCATTGTGATTCATCTCAGATCAAAAGTAAAACATGACTTCACAAAGCAGCTGCAGATGTCGGATGAATGGAAGAAAAACGGAAGCATTTCCAGGAGAAATGTGGCCAGAGGAAAACTTCAACACTTTCATCTCTTTTCTCTTTGCCTCCGCCTCATAAATCACTTCATCTAATGACTTATTTTTAAAAAATGACACAACTGCCACATAAAGCTGATGTATAATGTGTCAGTCGTGGTTTTAAGACGATTAAATTTTATAATCTTGCTCAGTTTATGGGCTTTGTATAGAGTCTTTGAGGAGAGGACAGGGTCGGCTTATTAAAACGTTATGGCAGCCATTAATTATGTAAAATCAGGCACCGCTGCACAGGAAGATGAATCTTCAGTTACTTCTCTGGAGCTCAGTAGGAGGGTGTCCCGTTACAAATCTCTGCAGCTGCACTGGGAATCAGAGCGTTAGGTCCTCACACAAAGACACGGCACAGGAGGAACGGCAGGTTCACATCCAGGAAGGTTCATGGTTCTTATGATACAGAACAGACACGGGGTCGGCATTTACCACTAGAACTGCAAAAACACGACCTCAATCATTAAGGCTGAGTATGACGGTCTCAAGCACTCGAGCTGAAGGTAACTGGACTTCTTCTCTCGTGGGGCTGTCACCTTGGAGGAGGTCCTCAGAGTTGTTGCCCCACCCTGTAATCATGTGAGCTATTGAATCGCCTGTGCAGCGATCTCAAGGCGGCTGATAGTTGGTGCCGTAGGCCTCTGACTCTTCAGTGATGGCTGTTGGAGGTGGCCATAGCTGGCCTTCTTTAGTCCTCCCTCAAACCATCAGTACTCCTCGGGGAGATGTACAGCTGAGCCCCGAGGAGCCGGCTCTCCTGGGTGTTGCTGGGATGTTCCGACAGTGTTGTTCCGCCCTCCTTTCTGTTTGTCCCTGAAGGATGAGGAGACATCCGCACTAGAGGTTGCGAGACTCCCCCACCAGCTTCTGAATGTAAAGAAGCTTCTCTGATGAGAGCTGAACGTCTTCATGAACACTGAGAAGAAGCCCAGCTGACTTCACCGTGACCAGTGGAACACCACCATCATCCCTTTAGTGCCTCGTTTTGTGCATCTATTTCCATAATTTCAGAGATCAGCGCACCAACAAGCTGCTCGTTATATTTACAAGTCGAGTAATTGTTTGTTCTTCATTAAATGGCTGAGTATCAGGTCAAAACATCTTTAGAAGCTGGAATCTGTGTCTCTGGGTTCCTGTTGCTGTGAAATCAAACAAAAAGCACATAAAGTGATTCAGTCCTGCTTTAATGTAGAGACGCTGATTACTGTCTGTGATGTGTCAGTACTGCCTGCTGTGTTGTGTTTGCAGTGGGTGGTGGAGACAGCACATCTCTGGGAAAAAAATTCACCTTTCCAAATTTAGCATCAAAATGTCGCCTTTTTAAAGACGTCGATTCTCCGAGCAGATTAAAGCCAGAAAACAACGTGAACCTTAGAGGAGCTGCAAACCTGAACTCACAGGTACTCTGCATCCACCCGGACCCAGAGGCAAAATCTCCGACTGAGATTAGAGTTTTAGCTCCTCCTTCACGAACGCCTGTTTAACATCCAGAGATGACGTTTCTGACGGGACTGAAAACAGTTTCTATTTATTTATCTAATGTTTCTATTTGGTTTAAACTTTTTGAATCTGCCGTCATGGAGCAGAATTTTAAATCAGGAATAATTTCGTGGTTAAAGCGTCCGGCTGAATGAATTCCATCACAGTGAGATCTGCGTCTCCGTCCTGGAGAACTTCAGCTCGCTCATCGCTGAGATTAAATAGCTCGTTAAGACTTTTTTCCAGCACTCGAAGGGTTGTGCGGTGATTAGCAAAGGGTTAAACTCTACACCCCCACCCCACCCTCCCCTCCCTGCAGGATGGTTTGGATTATCCTCCCCCCCTCCCCGTTATCAGCAGCAGAGGGGTCGGGCCTCCCTTGTAGGCGAGCTGGAGCTACAGATGGCGGAGGAAATTAGAGTCTGCACGCCATGATCAGGATCAGAGCTAAAACCCCCAAAACAGCCGGGCTCCCCTCAGGTGGAGGTTTCTAATCATGCAGGGGGGGGGGGTTCTGCTCTCTGTAAACTTTTAATTCTTCCACAGGTTGATTCTCCACCAAGTCTCTGTTGGAGCGAAATTGTTGTTGCTGAATTTGTTGCATTGCTAATGTTCCCAGCTCCGAGTGTTTCCCGCTCCAGTGTTATCTTCCAACCCGACGCCGATCTCAGCGATGCTGCAGAGAGACAACAGACTCCGAGTGCCTGCCGATCCACAACAAACCCCGTAAGCCAATTAGAGATGACTATCGTGGAGCTTAATCGAATTAGCATTGCCATCCTTCTCTTTCCATTTAGGCCCTGCAATCCACGCAACCCATCCCACCCCATCCACCACTCCCAGTTACACTCTGTCACAGGCAGCCGGCCCACCAACAGTGCAGAGACATGGAGCGCAGTTTATTTCAGCACTCCTTCAAACACAGAAAAACACCTCTTTGTGTATCTGAGTTTAATTTAGCATCAAATTCAGCACCACGTTGAACATATGTTTCCATGTGTAAGACGAAACAAACCCACCTTTTTCTCGGAGTCTTTGTGCCCACTTCGTGCACTCATTCGTGTTTATGTCTTCATTTTGAAGCTGAAAATCTCACAGACTGATCTGAGTCCGTAGCAAAGGGCATGTTTCTGAGGGCTGCTGAGAGGACTTTGTTCCCACAGCCAGAGCAGTGGAATGGGAGCAGTGGGAGTGGAGCCGAGGCCTGGAAAGCATCCACGTTAAACTGGCAGCTTCTTCTTCTTCTTCCCTGGACTTTCACCTTCCAAACCTTCCACATCACTGTGGTAACCAGGTTACCCTCTGTACTCTGTTCAGGCTGGTTCCCAAGTGGCAACATTTTTTCACATGTGTCTTCAGTCATTAATAATTAATTATTGAGTATTGATTTGGAGCAGGACAAATAAAAGCTTTCACCACATGGCTCACATTTTCCTGAAACCGGCTCCGGCTGTGATGGAGCTCAAAGAACTTTTACTGTGAACTGTGTGTCACCTGCAGCTCACCTGTCGGAGGGCTGCATGCCCTCATTTCCACGATGTCACTCAGTACAGTTTTGCTGTCACTCCCAAGTCCACATTTTTCAGTGTGAAGGTTAATTGTTATGAAGTTGTCATAAGAGTCATTTTTGGTGCCTGAAACCTTTTAAGGCTTTTTAATTGTGATTTTTTGCTTACTTAATTACTCTTTTTATTTTTCATATTTATTTCTTTGAGAGTGTGATGAAGGCTGTGAGCAGGTAAATCTTACAGATGTTTTATTGTCATCTCTACACCACATTCATCTGCTGACCTCCTGTTCTGTGCATCATTTTTGGCTGATTGATGATGATGATGATGATGATGCAAATGCATTTTGGTCTAAAGAAATCTTTTCTTTGCTCTCTGCAGAGCTGCTCACCTGAAATCGAAGCGTGACCGTCCAGTCTGCTTCCTTCAGACCGGGCGTTTCCTGCGTTCGATGGGGCGCTCATCTTTTTAATGCGAGACGGCCCTTTGTCTCTCTTAATTTTTAATAAGCACATTTTAAGCTAAGGTTTAAAAACCTCACAGTGTGACTGCAGCCTCTGAGCTCCTGGACACCAAATATCTGAACTCTTTCAGGCTGACTCGGGATCAGGACTTTTTCACAGTGAGTAATCCAACCATGCAGCATCATATTAATGCCTAACCTCTTCTTACTGATGGGATCATCTCAGACGTTCTCTCAGCTGAAGCTTGGTCTGTTTTTTTGCGCCGTTTTCCTCTGTGCTGAGAGCAGTTTAACCCTCGTGTTTATGCTGACCTACCTCAGCTCTGTAGCTGCGTAGCCACCAGGTAGCACATCAGCACCTGTCAGCATCTGGGAGAACAGCCACACTCATCGTTTTATTGGGGCTGTAAGAGTTCGGACCGTTTCTAATTTGATTTTAGGAACTGAAGGAACAGAAATGACTAATGATGCCAGACTTAACGAACAGGTAGAACTTCAACAACAATGGAAACACGAGTTTTGTTCCTTGAATAAGGAATTCTATAAATATATGTAGATGTTGTCACGAACCCGGCCGCACGACCATGACAGAAAATGCCAATTAAAAGACTGTTTGTTTTAAATGAAAGGAACAAAGGCAGAACTTAAACTAACCATGACGTTTGTGCATCTCCCTTTTCTGTCATGGCCATTCGTGACAAGTGGGGGCACGTCCGGGATTATGTCAGAGTTGGTCATCACAGTGTCTGTTTATAGCGATTGTTCTGGACACTAAGTACTAGAAGAAGTCCTTTTAAAGCTTGTGTTCATTCTGCAAACTTTATTCATATATCAGATACAGTTTGTTTGTTGAGCTTCTGTTTTCCGTGCAGTCTCAGAGCTGCAAAATCAGCCGAATACGCAGTCAGCACCAGGTAGGCTGCAAATCTCTGCAGTGGGACGGGAACATATGGTGGGAGGAATAATCTGACGACGGCCAAGCTTCAGTTTAAACCCCAAACAGGCGACCAAAGCTGAAGAAGCTTAGAGAGAAATTAAGACAAAACCTTCTGAGAGAGAGCAAGTCACAAAACAGCACTTCCTGTGCTTAGAACAGAGTGCAAAGCGTCTTTCTAATTATCAAGCAGCCTGTTTGTCTGACACAGTCTGTTAGCTGGGAATTTTTATTTTTAACACATGGCAGATGTCTTCAAAACCATCAGCCTGACTAAAATCAAAAGCCAACAATAGAAAGCGGAAGCAGGAACCCAATTTGAGGAACAAACAAGACACAAACCACCCTAATCAATCCTAAACTTTTTATTTTTCCTCTGAAGTTTTATGAAACTCCTGTTATAAGAACAACAACGCCTCTGCAGCATGTACAGCTGTGGGTGAAACTGTGCAAAAGTTTGAACATGCAGTCATGTTTCCAGTCTGTTCACACGTGTGTCTCTTATTTTATAGGTGATTTAAAGGAACAGCAGAAAAGAGGACGGTGTTAATGAAAGTGTTAATACATGGTTTCCACATGAACTGGGTGTAAAACATGAGCGCAGTAACTGTGATGTCACCCACTGGTCTGCGGAGCCTTGAGCGGAGCACCATCTGCAAATGCAACATGTCGGTCATAGGGGAGGCCTGCCCTGCAGCGCGCCCCACTTTATCATGCTTTTTGACTCTGAATGGGACCATAAATTACAAAATGATTACAGTGTTGCATCCAGTAAGACTGCAAGTCTTGTGATTAAGACATTGAACTCATCAGAAAAGCATTTACCGAGCTCATAAATAACGTCAGAATTCCTGTACAGCGGAACTATATTTTGCAACCACAGAACTCGCCCCCTGTTGGCCATAGAAAAAACTGCCAGTTTGAGGCACTGTGGTTTCCATTTTTCACACTCAGAGGCCACTCCCATCTTTTATACGTCAGCCTGTTTAGACCCTTTTACAGCCTACGTCATCAAAGGATGCGCGCACATTTTGGCAACGGAAGTGAACCGCTGCTCCACTCAAATCAATAAGAAGGAGACTGTGCAGCTTTTAAACGTGATTTTAAAGCGATATCAGCATCAAAATGTCTGCTGTTGTGTGTTTGGCTGTCAGAATTTCTACTCTAGCAAAAGCAGACTGAAGGTGTAATAAATCCCACAGGATCACAGCTGTTTGAGGGAAAACGGAGCGTCTGTGGTTGAAGGCCATCAAATGTACTGATAAAAATTGGAGTCGATCAGAAATGCTCGCGTTCGAAGCGCTGATTTTATATCAGGTAAAGTTATTTATCTACTCTGGTTGAACCGGGATGTCAGGTACCTAAAGTAAACAGCATTAGCTGGTAGGCTGTTTGGCTCTTAAACTGTAGTGTGGCTGGATATTTACAGGCAAGGCATCGACTCAGAGTCCTGATTTTTAAATTAATATTTAATCGCACTATAGATTACAATATGCAGTGCCAGTCAGACGTATTGAGCAGACTCACATATGAATGGTTGAGTGTCTCACAGTGTGACTGGAACAGTATATATTTTTTTCATTGTAAATCAATAATATCTGCAGTCAGAAACCTCTCAGCAAGCTAGAAAAGCAGTTTGAGGAAGTCCTCACGCTGCCATGCAGGTACGATCCTCTGTGAGGACGTAGCTCTCTGACCTGTGTACAATGACCCGAGCCTCATACACAGCCGTCCTGTTTCCTCGTCTTTGACTTGGAAGAACTTAAAGACACAAAACTCCGAGTCTGTGTCATGATATTTGGTGTTCGGTACATGGCCGCAAACAACTTAATTGTAAGCATCCAGTGACTTGTATGCGCAGCAACTTCTCTCCGGTGTAACGCTGAGTTTCTCCACCAAATACACATATATATCTGCCCACGGATACTGGGCCACTTGCTAACGTACCACAGGCATCGGGGAGTCGGTATCTGGTGGTCAAAATTAATTTTTGCAGGTAGTTTTCACGATCTTTCGTTGATAATCCCTTCTCCTACACTGAAATGCTGTTGAACTCGGCCGTATTTCCGTTTTCAAATTGCACGCGCATCGCTACCTAAAAGGGTCTATTAGAGGTCTGACAGCCTAAAGTTATGTAGCGTAAGTGGGGGTCATTTCTGTGTATTGATAGATTTATTGTGCATGTGCCAGTCATAATTATTTTTTTCTGCAGAAACTCCTCCCATATCCACTGGCATCAGCTGTTCCAGGTTTGGGCGTGGCAGTTTTACGATGCTGACCGAAATGCATGGAAACAGATTTAGAGCAGCACCGCGTCAGAAAAGAAAGGTTATAACTGATGAGTTCGTGCTGAACCACGCACGGGGTCTTTGTCTGATGAAAACTTTAAATCCTAAATGTCATCAGAACAAGGACCAGCTCGGGAACCAGCAGACTCATCCACAGACGTGTGCTCCTCCCTTTTCTCAGGTTTGTTCCATGATATTGTCGAGTCTTTACGGTCTTAAGTCTGATGTCATTCCTCGATCCAGACTCGCCTTCAGTTCCCAAAGCAAACAGAAAACCACAGATCCTCCATGGCGAGCTACAGAGCTGGGGTTCGGTCAGTATCAGCACGTTAGCACGGGGAAGATGGTGGAGGGTGTTAAATTGTTCTCAGTAGAAGTTCCTGTTGGGGTTCCCTGATGGGAGACAATCATGTGGCAGGAAGAAGATGCTGAAAACGGACCGAGCTTCAGCAAAGAGAGCGTGTGAGATGATCCATTCACAACAGGAAGTGAAGATAACTCAATGTGAAAAAGTCCCGATGCTGAGCTTCATGTTCACTCTGAGACCTTAGTCCGTCTGACGGATTCTTTATGGAAGTGTTTAAATATGCAGTGTCTGATTTTTGGTGTCAGGGACAAAAGTCTGTGGTACGTTTAAAGGACAGAAGCTGATCGGGCTGGAAGCTGAGCTGATTCCTCATCACTCGATGAGCGGATTTAAAGCGCGTTGCTTTACTGTTTGTTACTTTACTGGCATTAGAACGAGCGAAGGAGTATTTGCTGTTTTTCTCCAAAGCCCAGAGCAGCTCTGGCAGTAAACCCTCTTCACTGCTCCGCATTCACCTGCCGGGCCACCGAGGTTAAGTGCCTTACTCAGGAGTCATCAATATGAGGGGGAGGGCTGTGTGGGATTTTCAGCTGCCACACATTAGTCCAGAAGTCAGTTTCTCGCAGCTTTGGCTCAGCGTCAGCGTGACGAGAAATAAATCAGGGAAGACTTCTCTATCTCTGCTCTGGTCTCTCCTTCCACATCTTCTGGAAAGTCTTTAACCTCGTCCGGGAAGCTAATCAGCAGAGTTGTGAGTGATTTAGAACAGGCTCGCTCCACTCTGCCGTCTGGCAGGCAGTGATAGCGCCCGGGAGAGCTGTTACAGCTGCCGGCGTGGAACCGACCATGTCCAACGGCACCGCAGAGGACCCTGCTGCTGCCGCCGCCGCCTCCACGTCAGGAAAATGCAGGCGTGATGGAGAGACGACAAACCAACGGCAGCAGGATAAAAGGCAGCGTGCCAAATGAGTCCACTCGTCCACCTTGGTGGGGTGCCAGTGGCGGCCAAAATGTTGCTGCGGGCCAATATGTGCAGTGTAAATATTAATCCAGTCAACGAGGAGGGTTTAATGAGTCGTGTTGGGTCCTGTTTATACAACCGGCTCAGGTATCGCTCGCACGGTTTCCCCACAGACAATCTGAAGCGAAGCTCAGGGCAGAACCGTCATCAGCACAGAGGAAAAGATCTGGTTCAGATCTGAAATGTCACGTCTGCCGTTTGCTTCACTGACATTAGATGGCTCTGTACCATCATCGCAGTCGTTCCCAGGGTCAGGGTTGAAGAGCACAGGGCCGAATGATGTTGGCTGTTTCCTCTTGAGAGGAGCTGCAGTGATGGAGGAGGAGGTATTCAGATCCTTCATGAAATACTAATAAGACAGAAATTAACCAGGAGAAAAAGGAGCTGAAGAACAGTGAAAGTACACAGCAAAACCAAACAACGCCAGGACTGGTAATATTGATCTTATTCTATATTTACCTTTATTAACTCAAACAGGGAAGGCTGGACAACGATCTCCTGATTACAGTTAACATGAAAAATAAAAATGCTCCTTTTAGGGGTCGCCACAGTGACAGCATCCCCCTCCGCCTCACCCTATCCCAGCGTCCTCCATCATCCTTTGCCCAGTCTCCACCCTCCCTCCTCTGCACATGATCAAATACATCTCAGCCTCTCCTCCTGACTTGGTCTCCAAACTGCTGAGCATACATTTCTAATCCTGTCCATCCTGCTCACTCCCAGCGAAAAGCTTGGTTAGCGAGCACCAAATTAATAAAATGTTAGAATTTCAGACTTCTTTGACAGCGTGTTAGCACGGCACGGCACGGCGGATTAATATCAGATCATTTCAATAAAGTGTTCCAAATAGAACCAACAGCAAAGCCAGAGGTCAACAGGAAGTGAGACTAATGGCTCAGTGAGGTGTCGAGCTTAAAGTCAGATTTAGTGTCTCTGCTCTTACCTGGCTAAATCCCCGTGGTAACTGATCACATGGCCTATGGGAGCCGGTTATGTTCAGGCTGGAATCAGCACGTTGTCACTGATTCTTTTATTAACAACATGCTTTGAGTCTAATGTGGATTCTCTGCTGCAGGAACAACTGAAACCACCACGAAGCCCACACTGGCTTTGAAATATGCACGTATTAATTTGGTGATGCAGAAGACGTATATACGTTCTTATACTTGGTTCTAACTGCAGCTAGAACGCAGAACGCATCGCTGTGTGATGTCCACGTCTCCTTTGTTGAGCTACGGGACCCCCACCCTTTAATGCTGTTGCCATGAGTTTATGTTCTTATGTTTTTAATCACCGGTCTATCATCATCATCTGATAAAGCCTCGGACTGCCGGCAGCACTCAGATCGGTTTGTGTGGGAGTCATAAGACACGTGAGCCTGAAGCAGAGAGCGCGGCTCAGCGGAGAAAGGCCACCATGAGGGCAGCCAAAACCCGGCTGTGTTGAACTTTCTTCATGATAAACTTTCTGCTCAGTGATAGCTATCAGCTACCTCCACCTGTGTCAGCATCCATCTGTCAAAGAGGCCACACCCCCTAACAATGCAAACTTTAAGCATTAAAACAACTTGAAAAACCTTGATCAGACCAACGCTGCTGCTGTGGGGACCGGCTCCAGCCAGCCTACCTGTGTCATTAAAACCCGATCCCAGTCTCAGCATGATGAGTTTTGTGGATAGGCTACATAACTACAACTAATAATCACACCTAATTCTCAGAGTCTAAAATGATCAGGTGCAAGGATAACAACTTTTCCCTACAAGGTATAAATTCCACCTTTCACCTGGGACTTCCTGTTTAAGAGGAAAATGTGTGAATCCTCACATTTGGGAAATTTTTGTAACAAAAATAAGAAGCATCACAACAGCATAACTCAGCCTGTTGAGTAAAATAAAATCTCCCAGTGAATAAAAAAAGACAAATAAAATACTTCCCTTCTAAAGTGTCACGTGATTCATGTGGCATTGTTAATAATAGTCAGGAAAACAGTCACGTTTGCGGTCACATGCTCTCCCAGGCCGTGAAACTAAAGTGCTTTCTCATTAGAAATGCAGATTCGCAGCCCCGCTGTGCGCAGACTGCTGGAACAGCCTGGCCTCCGTCTCTGCGCGGAAACCCGCTTCTTTCACTGCAGCTTTCTGCAGGTTGCGTTTCTGTTTAAGGTGTGCGTGCGTGCGCGCGCGCGTGCGTCAGGGGCGTGGAGGTGGAGGGGAGTGTTGCATCCTCTCACGTGACCAGCCTGTCTGTCCTCTCCTCTCCTCAGTCCGGATCTCTTTGTTGTGGTTGCAGCTGCTGTTCTCTTTACGCACCGCGTCTCCTCTGAGCCGCTTCAGCGCCGCGCGGAACCCGGAGCCGGAGCGCCCCGGTGATCTCTCAGATTAGGATCCAGGACGTGGAGGATCGCTTCGTGTGCGGCGCGAGCCAGACAGCCCCATTTAGCTGGTGTGCCTAAAGAAAAAGACGCGGAGTTTCTTTGCAGAGGAAGGACGGATGGCGAGGATGCTCCCGCTGCCTCCTCTGCTCCCTCCCTGGACAAACCGGACCGCCTCTGAGACTTCCTGAACGCGGGATCCGGCGAGCAGCTCCCTGCACATTCCTCCATCTTCCACTTCCCCGTGCTCTCCTCTCTGCAGCCTTTGGAGCTCTCCTTCAGCGGGGCACAGCGTGAGGCAGCCTCCGCCAGCTGCACCCGGGATTAAACAGTTCGCACGCCTTTTCACCTGAACCGAGATCCGAGCGCTGCGTCCTGCCGGCGTCTGCAGGTCGGATCGTCTTCACCATGATGCTGTCAGGCCCTGGGAGGCATCGCGGGCGTCCCGGCGGGGTCGTCCGGTGCCTGCTGTCCGCCTGCCTGGTGTCTCTGCTGCTGGAGGCTCGGGCGTCTTATCCTCAGAGCGGCGAGTGTAAAGGCAAAGGGAAGGACTGCACAGGTAAGACCTCCACCCCCTCCACCTCCTCCTGCTGCTGCTGCTGCTGTGGTGATGCTCCTGCTATAAAACAATCTGTTAGATTTGAGAGAATAACCTTAATCTGGTGCTGAGATATGGTTCCTGTAACGCTGCAAGAGGACCGGGCGCTGTGACGGTAATATTCCCTCAGGGACGTCTCCGCTGATACGGTGACTTGTTGGAGCTGCGCTCCGTGTTGAGTTTGTGGTGACCTTTGCATCTCACAGGAGTCTAATTATAGTGGCTTCATTGTGCTATCAAGTGTCTGCGTCCTTATTGGCCTGTTTGAGTTTGCAGCTGACTGAAATATGAAGAATCGCATTAAGATATGGTATCTTTATGGTCATTGCACAGTACAGTGAAAGTCAATAAATGTCTGTAACGTGTGCTGGGACTGGAGACTGAATTTAATCTGCTGTAGTGTCGATATGTTTATGATATTCACTTTGAGTTATATATGTTCTCATCATCGGATCCATACGCTGCTCCTGTGGAGGCTTCCGTGATCCTCTGTAGTCACTAAGATTTCAAAGTTATAATCAGTGTTTTTTTATTCTTTAGTTTTTTGAAGCAGGACTGTTAAGTTCATTTGTTTTTGTTCAGTTTAACATCACATCCAAAGTTTCAAAAGGCTTCGCAGGCATAAAAACATTAAAAACAGGAAAAAAACAACAAAGACAAACTTAAAAAATATATAAAATATGCATAAAAACCTGTGAAACGGAGACAAAGAGAGAAAGAAATTATGAAAGAACAAAGTTGGAAGAACAAATGATATTAATAAAGAAAATGTACCTCTGAGCTGCATGTACAGCGGTCCTGTGAAAACAGGGTCGTTATCATTAAAGATTTATTCTCTAAGATCCTGAAAATGGCAAAAAGCTGCATCTCTAATCTGTGAGGAGATCAGTGCCGAATTCATTCACATGCAGACTAATCTGATCTCAAGTGGGCTCGACCTCTGCAGCCCTCATATTCATAAAGAAACTCAAACCTCATGTTTTTCCTTTGTGCTAAAATAAGTTTGCAGTGTTCACCTGAGCCAAGATTTCTTCACCTCAGCAGGGAAGCAATGACTCTTTGCATTCAGCGGGCTGAACTGGCCCCGTTTGGAGGGCTGCTTATGGCCCCCAGGCCAGATGTTTGATACCTGTGTTGTTTTCTTCAGGTTCTCCTAAAATGTTTTTCTTAGTTTAGTTTTAGTTTGCTATGATAACCTTATCCTGCAGCTCTTTATCAAGCTATAACTCAGCATGCTTTAAAGTGCAGCGTTTGCAGGAACCTCAGCACATGAAAGCAGGTGTGTGGGTTTCAGGTGTGCAGTGTGTGTGTGTGTGTGTGTGTTGGGGGGGGGGGGCACTATGAGTGGACCCCCACAGTGTCACACACTTCATTTCTTATATTCTGCTCAGTCTTTGTGCATCAGTTTGTGGTGGCGATGTCTTTATTTATGAGGGCAAAACACAGTGAGGCTCTCAGAGTCTGAATCACACTCAAATAATTAATCTCAGCGTTTCTCCTTTAATATAATCCCTGCTGAGTCACACGTACGCACGAGCTAATCTTCCGTCCTCTTGTCTGGGACCCGACCTGTGATGGGATAACAGCTCTGACTCATTCAATTTGATTTATACAGCTTTATATCGTACGGTATATGCGACTCCACCAATCTGAGTCCCGGCACAGCACTCAGAGACAGTGGGAAAGAAGAACTCCACTTTAACAGGAAGAAACCTCCAGCAGAACCAGCTCAGGGAGGGGAGGCTGAGATGTGAGAGGGCAGAGAAGCAGAGAAAAATCGCAAACCGCCAACAAGAGAAAAACAAAGTAAAAATCGGCGATGAATTCATCCATTTAAAATGATCGGCCCTCTGAGCTGTTTCAGCAAGATTAACGCTTCAAACACTCTGCACAGTTAAAGCATGCCACACATACTTCTGTGCGTGAAGCGCGTCTTCATTAAGTTCATGAGGTTGTCTTAAAGCAAGAAGGGGAGAAGACAGCGGGATCGCAGCGGTGCCTCGAACGGGTCGGAACTCAGCTCGGAGAGTTTGTCATCGTTGGGCTGAGACTAACACATACAGTATATATGTTTTCCTCTCAGTCACTGTAGAACTGACAGGTTCCTGCAGAGCTTTAAAATGTTTTCAATTCATTAATCTGAAAATATGGGCTTAATTGGTATTAAAAAGTCTTAAATCTCCCTTTAAGCTGCAGGCTGTGCAGAGCTGCTCACCAGTACTGACTGGTTCCCTCTGAGGACGTTTGGTCTTGTTATTATTCAGGCACAAAGTCCTTGAATGTGAGACCCTGGGTAGGTTTTGGTTATTTTCCAGGTGAAAAGGTCATTTTAAAACACCTCTGAGACCTTCGAGGAGGCGCTGACTGTTTTTAAGAACTGAAAAGCGGAACAGGAGAGGACTAAGTGAAGGAACGTCGGCTCATCTAGGTGAAAAATGCTTGAAGTTAAATATTAAAACTTTAAAAGTGGCGTTGACGACTTTCTGCACCTCCAGGACATTGAATAACTCAGCTTATTGCATGTCTCGATTGAAACCGTGGACAAACTGATATTGGTAATTAAAAATGCTGTTTTATTCGTGTATGCATCGTCACTTTTGGTCAAATTCATGGGGAAAGCGAGTGTAAAAATATTGGTATTTGCCCTTTAAAGACACCGCAGCGTGCCCCCCTCAGATAATAAAAGATGAGCTGCAGGTCACGTCCCTAAAAGCAGAGCGCCTGTGAGGCTCTCACTTACGCCTAATGTAATGCACTCTGACAGGGATGTTAGTCAGTGCTATTTGCAATCATGTTTGCATCCTGCTGCATCAATATCTAATATTCATGCATTCATCGCACCGTTACACTGTTCTCCTTCTTTTATGAAATATTTAAAGGAAAAGAGCAGCAGTCATGTAAATGAGTGTTGGCTGTCACTCTGAAATAACCCGCCTCGGCCATGTTTTATTAATGAACCTCTGAATTGCTTTTGCCCGCGCCACTCGCGGTATTTGCATTAAGAAATGGAGCGTTTTCCTCGATCCTCATCAGAACATAATGCCACGTTCTGCAGAGGCAAATGAAAATGTTCCGAGTCGCTAAACAAACCAAATACCTTGGTTTTTAGCACAGGAGGCCTAATTCACACAGTCAGAGCTCCATGCATAACAATAAGCGCACGGCGCGGGATTGAGTCTTGATACCAGATAATAATTGACGGCACTTCTTTGAGAACGGTTGTTCGTCAGGAAAACGGAATAAAAGACGAGCTTTTCCCGTCTCAGGAGAGACGGAACAAAATGGCTTTTGGCACTTTGTTGGAAGCAGCCTGCCGCAGGGTTTGAAGGGAAAATGCAGCCCTGGAGAAACATCAAGCATTCATAGCAAACCAATATTCTCTGGTACTGAAGTGTAAAATATAATATGTGGAAAAGCATTTCTGGCACCAGCCGTCTGCTGCTGAGGGGGCGACGTGAAGCTTGGCGTTCGGGCTCCATTTGCTGCCTTCGTTTTCACTTACTTTAAGTTAGAGGAGATTTGGGCAGAGTGAGTGGCGGACAAAAAGGATGAGGCTGCCTGTGTGAGATATTCACCAGGCAGGTTTTCAGCTTGTGACTCATAGAGAGACGGATCTGGGAATATAACACAAATCCAGGTTTTCCTGTCTGGGAACAGATGGTTTCCCACGGATTTAGCTTGCACTTGTGATAGCAGCAACAAAGGGCACACCCACGTTTTCATCAATGACTTAATAAATAATACCATTAACAACAATAATTAGCAATGCTCTGTGTCGGATCGGCGTAGCAGCCATATCAACCGCCCTCCAGCTCGCGGTGGATCTCCAGAGGTGGTCCAAATTGGTTTTGTGCTCCAAAATGGCAGCATTTGGAGTCCATCTGACCTCAGGACAAAAGGTCACAAGGGCAACCTGACCAGCCCGCCCTCAGGGTAACACAAGGACTGGTTTGCAGTGACTGAACTTTCAAAATAAAAGTGATGGTGTTAACTGTTAACATATATCAGGGTGGTCCACTCGATTGTGTGAGTGCAACAGTAACACAATAATCCAACACAGTCCTGAAAGTTTGTACAGTTCAGACTCAGAGGCGCTGAAACCCAACAGGCCCCGGGTTCCCCACTCGATGGAGTAGAAATTTAAAAAGAGGACAAGAAGTTAAACTGATCAGCAAATGTTAGAACTTTATACAGTTTACCTTCAGATTACTGATCACTGCAGGCTGAATGTTCATTCCTGCATGTGAAGAAGCTTCACGCTGATTCAGTGCCGCCTCATCGGTAAAGCCTACATCACTTTCTCTTCATGCTGGATGTTGGAGCTCAACTCTGTAGTGTCTGTCGTTTCTCTCATAGCCCTTTTCCACCGTGCTGGTGCCCAGCGCCACGTTTCCACTGGCGAGGTGGAAAGGTGGTATCAGATGCGTCTGCACAGACGAGGCGGTCGTTATACCTCGACCTAAAACCAGAAGGCTTCCTTAATAAAGTCCAAACCCTTTCCCACTGAGTCGGCATATTCCTCTGCCCTGACTGGGATTGTGTCTCGGCCGCTGTTTTCGGACTGAAACATTTTCTTACCTTTCCTTGATAAACACTGGAGTTCTCAGCTCCGAGTTCTCAGCTCCAAGCCCACATTCAGTAAAGAAATATGCATCAGCTGGAGAACGCCAAAACCAAGTGATGCATTAATCCACGAGAAGTTTCAGTGAGGGATTTATTTTATCTTGGTTTACATTGTTGGGTTTATAACAAAAAAGTTGCTCATAGGAAGCTCATAGTGTGAAATGAGAGAATTTCAAGGTAAGTGAACGTTAAGTTTGTAAGGGCTGCAGTTCATTGGATTAAAAATGCTCCAACCATAAATAATTACAAAGAGCTCCACGTGAAAGAAGTTTACTCTTCAGAAGTCTTAAATAGATTCATGAAACTTCACTTATAAAGGAGGAAGCTGCTGGAGGAGAATCATCTCCAACAATATTGAAGGCTTTCAGCTGAAGCAGGGAAGAAACGGCCGGCAGTGTTTCTTCATATTTCTAACATTTTTAGCTCTAGCAGCGCTCCCAGACTGTGCACCCTCTCTACAACTGATGTGCAGAGCCCTGGAGCGCCCAGTTTTTCAGAATAAAGATATAATTCATGGAGATGCAACGTTACGTGTCTGAAAAGCTGCAGGGAGCTCGAGTTTTCTGCACCGTGTCTGAAGAGTGTGAACACAGCGTGACCCACAGAGACGCCGACTTCTCCGAGTTTTTGCCTTATTTGTTTGTGCTCTGGTTTCCTTTGATTGGCTCACGCGTCGTTAAAATGGAAGCCAGCGGTGGACAAACAGCTGGTGATCTGAGGTGTCGGGACGGATAAAAGTCCCGCTGCAGATCCCTGTGAGAACGTGAGATCAGCGAGCTGCTCATGTGTCGGCGCTGTCCTCCATATGTTTGCACTGTGTCATTTTGTGGCCTACCAACCATTTCATTTGGGATGCTTATTTTTCTGGAGGCACATATGTTCAACAGACCCCCACCCCCACCCCCACCCTCATATCTGAGGATGTGGTCAGGGCTGTATAAAAGGCCCCATTCTGCCTTTCCTCAGTTCCTGTCGTATATCTCCTGTTTGAAATAACGAGGTCGGGGTATGAGCACGTCATCTCTGTAAACCGAAAGCTCGGGTCTCTGACCTCTACCTCGAAACACTCAGTTTCAGGCAGTTTTTTCTACTCTTGGATCTATCTGCTATCATAGAGAGGAGGGATCCCGATACGGTCAATCTCAGGCACGGGTAGCACCGCCCACCTGCTGTTCAAACCTTTTCCTTTAGGAGGGGCAGCCAATCAGAAGGCAGTTTAGTTAAAGGGCGGGTGAAGGGACCTAAAACAGCTCGTTTCAGGTGGAGGATGAATCTGAATAAGATACAAGAGGATTATCTTTGAGCTATAAATCATGCAAAGGCGCAGTAGAAGAGTCCAAGATTAAAACTATGGCATTGGCAGCTAAGCACAGTCTGAGGTCAAAATCAGCCTTTGGGGAGTGACGTGTGATTGGTCTTACAGCAACATTGTCTGTGCATGTGCCGGCTGTTTCTGGGCATTTAATGTACAAAAATGTATTTTATATTTGGTAAATGAAACCTCACATTAAAGAACAAACACTGATTTTTAGCTGCAGTCTTGGTGGTTATACTTTTTATGTGCAGGAAAAAAAAATCAACCTTTGATTTCAAATTAGCTGCTAGGTTACCTGAATGATTTACTTTTTAATTGGCTTTAAAAAAACGGTATTTATTTTTATTTCACTGCATTCGGCTTCAGTAACTTTTGGGAAATGGAAATCTTGGACCTGGAGTAACAGCCCAGCTGATCGGATCCCAGATCGGCTCTCTGAAAGTGTTTAAACTCGGCCTTTTACAGTTGGCACTGAAAAACTGAATGTTGAATAAATGCAGTCAAAAACCTGTAAAAAAAAAACAAAAAACTGGGAGATGGACAGAAGGTTAATATTTTCTTCCCAGTAGCCGGTGCTTGGCTCCATGTCGGCGTGTTTGTCTGTCTCTAACTCTGAGATCGAAGGAAGGGGAGGAGGCCGAACCAGCCGTACAGGTTCATTATTTACCCTGGAGGCAGACCACTGAGTTAACGTGATAAAACAGCCTCGATGCATGAATTCATTTGATCAGTTGGTGGTCGATCTAGTCGATACAGTCAACTCCAATAGCATCAGTTATGAAAAAAACCAAACTGCTAATTTCGAGGACCTGCAGCTCGTTTTACTCGTTGGGGATTTGATCGATTTCGAGTTGCAGGACGAGTCGTATTTGAAGTTATCCTTTACTTAAACGTGCACTCTCGCTGCTGTCACGGGGCCATGCGGACTTGTACTGTTTAAATATTGACAGAAGCATAAAGTGTAATTTGAGCTTAAGTATTACAAGTTTGAAACCACGACACACAATAACCTCGATTCTCGGTCAGAGCTCATTTCTGTGGACTTCTCTCTGCTCCACGTTTTACTCTCGCAGCTGAAGTCTGAGCCATAAATCTCACACTGTAAGGTGGCAGGACTTGGACGGGCGCCTGGATTGGGCAGGTGGAGCAAAGAAGCGAAAGAAACCCGACTCTACAGTTATTTTTGCCTTAATGTCACCTGAAAACTGCAGAGATGGGCTGTAATTAATAGCAGTCAGCTGTTTCCTGACAGGACGGGAAGCACTTAGTCACAATCTGCTTTTATTTTGTCGAGCCGTTTCACTCTGACTCGGTCAGGTTATGTTCCCTGACAGCCGGGAGGGAGGGAGCTCACCCTCACCAAGATAAATGAAATCATACTGTATAATTTGGCCCTCTGCGAGGCTTTTAAACGCTCGCCTCCTGGGAGATCCTTTCAAAGTCCTCCGCCTCGCCCGACGGAGCACGCTCAGTGGCTCGCACCAGGTGTCGGGAAGCTCGAACACGACAAATTTACTTGGGGAAAGTGAAACAGGCGTGATTAAATTTTCAGCAGCAGCTCTGACATGAGCGGCGCTGCTGATGAATATTGATGTTCCGTCGATGCTGTTTACTGTTTGCACTCAGAGGCCGTTTAGCCGGAGCAGCTGACGATGAGAACAGCATCCGCCCCTCAGCAATCTTCCTGCCGAGCTGGAGGGATGGGGGTGACTGTGAAGAGCAGGTAGAGGGCTGTGGTCCAGGTGTCGCCGTGGGAATGTCATCAGTGATAGCTGGGAGGCACATTAATCTTTGGTGACCTGTTTTTCAAGACGATAATGAGACTACATGAATTATTAGCATTTGAAATCGAGAACTGACAGCACAACACGCACACACACACACACACACAGTATAATAGATATGTGTAAATATATTTGGGTAGTCAGCTGAGTTAAACAATCCCCACGCACGCTTTTATTTTGAAAGACCAGCTGTTGCTTACCACCTAGCCAAGATACTTCCTGTCTCATGTTTATCTGCAGATGAGAAATAAAAGTTTCAGTTTCTACCTGCGCAGCCTATGCAGGGAAAGTCTGCGTGTCTGCAGACACACAATATTCAATAATTAGCAAAATAAAACTCCTCCCAGTTTTCCAAAAGTCGTCGGCGACGAGGTCGCCCGATTGTCAGCTGTTCATTCAGCCGGGAGATCAGACTTTTTCTGCTCCGCAGTCTAATTACCTCATAGACTCAAAGGTAAATATTTTATTCAACAAATCTATATCAGAATAAATAAATTATACAGAGCTGATCTATGGCAGCTAAAGCTCCGTGCTGCAGCCGTCACTGCTGTTCTCAGAAACCTCATAAAACAAACTAAGCGAGCAGCTCGTTCTTCTTTGCTGGTTCTTCTGTGCTTCCCAGTATTAGCGGGACTCAGAGGATCAGGCACATCCAGGATAGCTAGCTTAGCTTAGCTTAAACTCACATCCACACAGGCTGAGCGGTCACGTGACGGCGGTAATCAGTTCAATAAGTCATCTCAGGGTTTTTCAGTCCTAGATACGAGTGAGTTTACCTGAAAGAGGCTTTAAAAGTAAAGTTTAAATTACAATATAAGAAGATAAACACATAATGAGCAGCAGTGAGCTGCAGGGTGTTTGTGCTGTTATGGAGAGCTGTGTGAATGTGTGCGCTTCAGGCACTGCTGAGTGGTCAGTGAGAGCAGCAAAGTCAATTTATTTACCAGGACAGAAAAATGAGGGGAAAAAAAGCTGATTGTGCACATTTGTCAGGGTTACCGTCCCATCCTGAAGGTGCGGGAACATCTGACTCTAACTGCGTTTTCAGGGAAATTGATTTGCTTTAATGAGGTTATTCCTGTAAAGTGCAACAGTTTCATTCTTTCAGCTGCAGCCCGGCAAAGACTCTGAGGACGCAACGAGCAAACAAAAGCAGAATTCAGTCCAGGCGGAATTTCATGCAAGATCCACAAAGAAACAAAGCTTAGAGTCCCTGTTTTAGGATCATATGACCACTTCAAGGCTCATGGGACAATAAAATTGCTGTAAACTTGCTGACAGCCAACAGGAAAAGCCCCAGATGCTTGCCAGGAAAAGCCAAGAGTTTAGTCTCTAAAAGCTACAAACTCTTTTATTATCTGCACTTTGAGCTCCGAGGGATCTCCCAGCAATATTTTCCAGCTATTTATTCACTGCACCTGTAACATGGTTAAAAGCACGCTGGCACAGTGTTTACTGTGAAGAGGAGCATTGTCCGTTCAGTGCCACTCAGCAAGTAGTTGGTGAGTGTTTGCAGACAGGTCAGCATCTTCCATGCAGCCCAGGTGTGACTGCCAGCAAACAAAGCAATCACAGGCAGGCGACTGGTGCACAAACAGCCAGCAGCCATTCGCCGACACCCATTTCTCTCAAGCGATGGAGGGTTGCTGTTGCCGACTGATCTTTAGGTCTGTGTGACTGAAGCATAAATAAAATTTCATGCAAATTCTAGCTTTATTAATTCTGTATGAGTTTCTGCATCATCTGGTTTGAAGTCCGCAGCATTTCATGCCTCTTTAGCGATTCCGCACTGGGAACCAGTCTGGAATATTGGCTGTTTTTTTTATGCCCACATCTTTTTTTTTTCATAAATAAAAACTTTGTGCATTTCTGGAGTTTGATGCCAGACATATGAAGAATCAATTTTGACCTTAAGTCCAGGACTTACTCAGTATTTTGAATGTTTTTCTCCTTAAAGTGTATGTAGCAGTGTGAGGCTGGGGCTCCGAAGCGAACGTAAAGCTGGATTTCGGGTGGTGCTGAATGTGTTTTGGCTGTTTAACAAGCGTTTTATTCCTCGTAATGAAGCAGAAACAAACAGATGATAAATGACAAGATGTTCCTTCTGCTTTCTGTCCCCTTGTGAGAAAAACAACAACCAAAATATCAATTTATTCACAGCACAGCAGACAGCAGCAGAAACAACATTAATCATATTTCTGGCACAGATACAACACCACCTCCAGGATTCTACATATCAGGCAGTCTTAAGTATTTCCATGCAGATCCCCCTGATTGATGAAACGTCTGTTGTTTCATAAACAGAAGGACGGGCGGCGGTGGGAGTCTCCGAGATGATTACACTCGGGATTGGTTCTTTCTGTGACTCGGTTTTTCATATCAAAGGCTCTTTCTCCTCTCCTGGACAATCACGGCCTGAATAAACTCCAGAGATTTTTACTTTATCCTCTGCTGTCGAATAATTAAGGCGTTTAGGTGTGATGAGCCCAAAGTCTTCCCGGAGAATTTTATGGAAATTTAAAATTTTCTCTTATCTTGAGAACGAGGGGCAGGTTTCTGGAGTCAAATGGAGAAAATTGAAAATTGATTTTCTGCTCTTTGAGAAAATAATAGCTCAGGAGTTGGCAGGAACATTTCTGCACTTAATTTGACGGGCGTTTTCTCTTTGTGCAAAATAAATGTCAGAACAGTCATTTTCTCAGCCTTTCCTGTATCACAGTCCAGTTTTTAGGATCCCAAATTATCACGACAGCAGCAGTTGGAGAGCTGACAAGATGTCATCTGAATTTATGTCTTTTGTCTTTTAAGAGCTTAAAGAGCCGATAGCCTGAGTATTAAATATGAATAAGAACTGAGATAACACTCTTTAGCAGGATGAGAATAATCCTGAATGCTGAGCAACACTGAATAAACCAATTCAACATATTTTAATGATCCCCTCGATACATATTTAGTCATTTACATAAAAACAAAAAAGACTTTAAAGCATCTGAACGTACAGAAGCTGCAGTTCCTCTAATGGCCACTGGAGGCTGCCTCCAAAGGTGAGCCAGGCTCCACAGACTCCCATGTTAAAATGTCCACATTTATGAGAAATGGTTTTGGTCATTTAAATCTTCATAGCAGCTGTACAGCGATGACAGGCCGGTTCAGCGAGCGGCCGTCGGCTGAACTCGGGTAACCAGAGTCACTGAACTGGACGCATCGACTGTTATCTGATATTACAGCAGCTAACTGCGCTAACAGACCATCCAAGAAGGCTGTGCTCCAATCTAGAGTGTTTCCCACACACGGGCCTTACTTTGTTCGGGTCACGCAGGTAAGTTTGATATCACGTTTGTGAGAACGACACCATCTGCAACAAGACGAGCAGAACAAGGACTGCCAGTGAAGTTGGAGTCCATCCACCAAATTAGAGACTCGGTGTCTGACAGCCTACTTTACTTTGTGTTTTTATAGTTTGTTCCACACTCTGGAGCATGTTCCTGCAGAACTAAGTTAATTAACTCAGCATTATAATCAATTACACTCAGTTTGCTCTTGTGCTGTTTGAGCAGTTTTGAATAATCTTTCTCTTTTTATATCTTTTTCCTTCGCTTTAGTTTATCTTCACAGTAAACTGGCCACTTTATAAACCAAGCTTTATTGACAACTGAACAGAGTCGTCCTCACTTTACTCGGTGATGTATGTGCGTTAGTGCAGCCTGCTGCGGAGGAACTCGTGGACAGTGACGGACGTCACGTCCCTTCTGTCCCTGTCACCGGAGGCTCTGAGGTGTGAGAACTGAGTGTTGTGTTTGCTTTGACCGCCAACGTTACAGAGCAACACAGCAAAGGCTTTTAAAGCCTCCTGAGACCTGCCATTTTCAAAAAGTCTGGAGAAAAGTCTGAGGTTCGGTTCTCGCTTTCTATCGGGGGCGTTACATGTGTTGCATGATGGAGTCCGGAGGGAGACTTGAATGAGATCTTATTTTGTTGTAGATCTGCTGTCGGTTCACGTTGGGCTGTAGCTGACTTGACGTCTTCGTGGTGAGTTTGCATTCTAATTTCAGCCTCTTATTTCCAGACAAGGCTTAGGTTCCCTCGTGTTTCCCTGTGACCTGGTGGATTTTAAGAGGTCACAGCCGCACATCAGTGAAAATGGTCCAAATACTTCCGGGCATGTGGCGGTGAGTCAGAAGCCTAAATATATGTTTTTGTTTCAGTGTTACGGCCTCGGTGATTAACGATACATATTCTGATTCTTAGACTTCAGAGGTAGGATTGTCTCCAGTGATGACCTCATCATGTCTTTGGATTATGGGAGGAACAGGGAGAACAGGAAAACTCCACACAGGAAGGCTGAAGCCACCCAGTGACTTTAATTCAATTCAGTTTTATTCATATAGCACCAAATCACAATAAACAGTCGCCTCAAGGTGCTTTATATTGTAAGACAAAGACCCTACAATAACACAGAGAAAACCCAACAGTCAACACGACCCCCTGTGAGCAAGCACTTGGTGAAAGTGGGAAGGAAAAACTCCCTTTTAACAGGAAGAAACCTCCAGCAGAACCAGGCTCAGGGAGGGGCAGTCTGAGGGGAGAGAGACAGGACAAAAGAGAGGCAGAGATTAATAATAATGATTAAATACAGAGTGAAGTATAAACAGAGTAAAAAGAGGTGAAACCCATTTGAACCCAGCACCCACCTCTGCACCACCGTCTCCCTCATGATCTAAATCTTTCTACCTTAACGGTTCCCAGGAGGGGAATCTGTTGTCCTCGGTGGCAGGGCTGCTCCAATGTGGCGAGAACCATTAATTGCAATTGATTTAGTCAAAATTGAGATCTCGATTATTTAACGTAGTTACTTGGAGCTATTAACCTTACAAACGCTGCTCATTTATCGATCTGAAACAGTCTCCAACAGTGATCGTCTTTGAACTTTAAAAATAATTTAACTTAAATTAATTACCTGGTCACCGGCCAACGCTGCGTCACATTACTGAAAGTGGACACAAGGCCCTGTGTGATGTAGGGAAAAGGCTCTCCTTTGCATACTGTTTCGACTTTGATGTCCTATAGATTGTTCTTGTTAAACTGAGGTTCTTTAATCGTCTTACCTGGAGCTTAACTAGACAGGAAGTGAGTTTTGGGTATTTGTGCAGGGGCAAAAGTGTATCACTGTAGAGAAAAGAGGTGCACTCAACAGAAACCTAAACGAGCGCTTCTTCACCAAAACGATGGAAGATTGTCAGTAAATTGATGTAGTGGTTTAGGGTGCTGTTACTGCTCCCAGGGTTGGGCAGGTGACGGGGTTCGGGCCCTCCCCGGATCATTTCCCGCATGTCGTTCCCCCACTCTCTCCCAGCTTTGTACTTGCTAAGAAGAAAAGAAGAGATTATGGGGTAAATTGTGAAGGATGAATTTTGCATTTAGTTGATTCTCACAAATAAAACCTTACCCTGAAGTCACGGCGACCTTTTACTTTGAGAATGGCGGCGAGCACCTGCTTCACTCTGAGTCAGAGCAACCCGAAAACTGGACTGCCAGCGCAGGCTGCGCTCGACAGATTACGTTTGTGAAGGACAGATCGGATCAACCGGCGCGGCGTTTTTCATTGATGTCAGTTCACTTTCTCCCAGCGTCGCGCCTCTCCAGCTGAGAAGGAATTATCCGACGATCGGGTTTGCCGGCTGAGTTTAGGGCAAACCAATTATCTGCAGCTCTACAGGGTGACAGACACTTTTAATTGTCTTCCATGAGGCAATAAAAGGTGTTTGTCAACTGGCTGGATGTGGACTTTCTAAATCTGTTGTGGCTCTTGGAGTTTAATTAAGCCTGGAGGATAAATCGAGCCATAAAGTCAAGGTGCTCTTTGGAGGAAGCCTCGGTTGTCTGTCAGGTGATTCTGTCAGACTGTCTCTGCGGTTGTTTTTATTAAACTCAGGATTCACAAGTTGGCTCTGTGATCAGATTCAAGTTCATCATTTTCAGAAAGAGAACTCCAAAACATGACAGTAATACTCAAAGAGGCTTCATATAACATTTAATATCTCAGTTGAGTTTATCCTGCTGCATTTGGTAGCCACGCAGAAAGCAACAGAGCGTTGTGTTGAGCAATAATTGGGTTATGCTGTGAAGAGAAACAATGAATAAATGCCAAACGTAGATCTCGTGCTGCCTGTAGTTGTGTTTACATTCAATGTGGGGACTCAAAGCTGGCAGGCGACCAACGCCACGAGGACTTCTTCCTTCTGCAGAACAACTTTCCCAGCTTGACAAGTTTTCCCTTTTACATTTTAAATGTTGCAGAAAAAGCAGAATTTCACATTAATTTATAAGAAGAAGAAAAAGGAATTGGAGGAATGTCTGGAAAAAATAAGGACCACTTTGTGTAGCTTCTCCTTTAATATTGGGAACCACTGTCATATGAGAGATAATTGGGAGCTGTTGTTATGACGGCAGTGGCATAAATTTCACATTTATTACCATTTAATCTTCGTAAGTTTGTCTGGAGCCTTGCTTGTAGCTCTGTTGTAGACAGAATCTTAGACCTCTAGTCATGTTGACACAGGAAGTGGGATCGTGTTGACCCACAGCTGCTGCTTGTGATCAGCTTGTGCTAATCCAGAGTTCGTCTTGTGATGAAGTTGCCATAAATTTCACGTTAAGTAGTCTAAATGTCTGTGGCCTGGCTTGCAGCTCTGTGAGGCTGTAGTTTGATACAGTACTCTTTTGAGCTAAATGCTAACATTAGCGTGTTAGTATGCCCTGGAGGCCAGAAAATGAGAGTGGTCCAGTCAACATGACTATCAGATGGGCCCCTCTGCATTACATGGAAAACATACAGTGTTAAATTAAAGTGGGCGCAGTGTAAGAGGTCCACTATATGTTTAAGTCATGGTTTTATCTTGTGAAGCAAAGCTTAACTTTTTTATGCCGTATATATTTTCCCTACGAGTTCAGATTTAACTGCAAGTCAGGCACCCGGCTGACGACCACATAAATATGCTGCATTGCGGTGCGGGTGGCACGGGTTCAAGTCCCGGCCTGTCGCCTATTTGCCCGCATTTCTTCTCGCATATCTTTCCCTAATTTCCTGTCTCTCCTCTACTGCAAAGAAAGCCGCTGTGGCCAAAAAAAAAAAAAAAGGACACTGCAAATATTGAATAATTTTAGACGCCACCTTTTCTGAAAAACTTAATGGTGGAGGGGCATGCTGGGAAATGTATTACTTGTACTTCCTATCATTTGTACTAAATACCTGTAAACATGTTGATGTCGACTGTGCAACAGTTTGTTTATAGAGCAGTTCTTTGACACAGTGAGTGATGAGTATTTGATGTATTTTGTGTTTTTGTAAAGGACTGAAACATTGTTATCACTGATATGGTGAAAATATGTGTCTGTGTGACACATGTAGAAGCTGGTCCACTGGGAATTATTATTATTATATTATTATTGTATGAGGGACTCTATAAATTAAATATAAATTCTATAAATGAGTGTTTGGTACAGCAGCTCATCTGGGCAGTCTGTGACATACCTGTCAAGTTTTGTATTTAAAAATAAGGGAAATTTTCTGTCGCCGAAAATAGAAGTCTCTATATGACGTCATCACCTAATTTGCATAATTGGTCATTTGCATGTAGCTTCAGTCGAGGCTGTAGGAGAGAGGAGTAACATCTTCAAAGAGACAAAAAGACAAAAACACCCTAAATATGAACTACAAATAAACTTTATGAAATAACTTCATAACTTTAATGCTTTACCTAGACCCACATTACTCAGATCAACTTTGTCCCATATTGTTTAATGTTAGAATTTAAAATTTAACGAACACACTAATGTGGGGTGTGACTGCTAGCTACATTCAACCCTCCTCCTTTATCTGGGCCACTGTTGCCAACTTGTGTAAGAAAACTCACTATCAGCTGTGTCAAAGGTCGATAAAGGTCGAAGTGAGGTCCTTGGAGGGTGGAGTCAAAGTGAGGTCCGGGCGATGCCAAAACATACAAAGGGACGCGGTACGAAGGCTTTACGTACACAGAACATGGCGACAGCGGAGGATTTTAGGTTACCGGTCTATCACCAAAACACTCCAAAAGTTGCTGATGTCACTGGAAAAAGTTGCTAAATTTATCGCTTGTCACTTTTTGGAAAGCGAGGCTAGTGACAGAATTCAGTTTGGAGAGGCACAGGAATGCTTTTTTTGTTTTAATTATTATATTATAATACGGGAAATTTCTAACACGGGAGGACGGCGGGACAGAGGGGTAAAATGAGACTTGACAGGTACTGTCTGGGATGACCTGAGGTTAATTTGATCCGCGATTACAAAGATTACAGTTGTCTTTATGTTAGCGAGGCTGAAGCTGTTTGGGGCTTGCGGTCACTGGATGAAGAAGATGATGGAGTTTATAGCACAAGCTTAAATAAATCTGTGGGTCCTGCAGCCTCTGGCTGCGGCTTCTGTCCGTGATGCTGATCAAAAGCTGGGATTGTGCTATAGGATATCATTTTTGCACTCATTGTGTGTGTTTGTGTGTTCCAAAAAATGACAGGCTGTTTGAACAAGCAAACAAGTAATAGTAATAATTTGAAATGAAGCGCCCTCTGATGGTCGGGTTCAGCTTATCACGCTAGTGTACTGCTAGTTAGCCAAGTTAGCGAAGCTAACTGGAGAGTGTGTTTCAGAGACGCGTATGTTGTTGGGGGAGGCGACACGTGGAACAAACAGAAGTTGACGGTGTTTGCCAAACTTAACATCTCCCAATAAGCATAAATTCATCACAGCCATAAATATCAACCTCATGCGCTGCTAACGGAAGATTCAGCGATCACAAGGGATCGATGCTCTGGAGATGATGACTATGTGCAGCGTTTCACAGGAATCCATCAAAGTTGCAGAGGTGTGCTGCTGTCCCTACAGGTATGGCAGTAATGTGGTTAAAAGGCGCTTCAGCCTTTTTTTCTTCTTTGTTCAGGATAAAACAGCTTTTGAAATCCATCATTCTGGCAGATAGTGCAGGACTGAGAAAGCTCTTGTTCCTTGGTGTCACTGCTGCTGCTGTTTCAAAGAAAAACTCTTGGTATCATCATGTCAGCTGAAAATAAACAGCTTTTCTGTGGGAAACCTGTGAGGTACCAGAAAAGCCGCAGCGCTCGCTGCCTCATGTCTGCAGCAGGCGGCGCACATGGAAACGCAGGACATCCATCAACATGTGTTTGATGAGCTGCAGCAGCTCCCGGAAAGGTGATCCTGCAGATCTGCAGGTGTGTTGTAGCCTACAGGCCTCCAGGTGAGCATGCAGCCAACATCGCATCTCTCGCGAATGCTGCAGCGTGAAACAGTGATGTTTGCACTTCAAACGGGGGCTAGTGTTACTCAGCTGAAGCCTCAGATCACGTTCACTCCCAGAATGTAAATCTTAACTCCGTCTGGCTCCAGGTGTGGATGTTTGAAGGGGCGAGCGTTGGATTGATCCTCGTCTTTGATCTTACACTCATTAGCTCGGGTTATTTTCAGGCCGGTTCCACTGCAGCAACACGAGACCTCTCTTCCTGAAGTCTTTTTCTCCCTTATCACCTCCTCCATTATCAGGTTAGCGGGCAAAGGTTGTGTGTTGGAGCATCACTGTGCAACTCTAAAGCAGGAAAATGCTTTGACTGTAACCCACTGAAAGCCTTTATTTTATGTCACTGTAGTAAAATACTCGGATATAAACAGTTCCCACATGTTCAGTGCTGGAGATACTTTGGTTATAAATCTTTTTCTTACTTTTAAGAATCTCTTGACTTCAGCTCGTTGGTCTCGTTTCACTTTTCAGTGCTGAAGTCAGTCGGCTTGAACTGAACCTGTTGAGAGTCAGTGTGATGAAGAGCGTGGATACAAAGACTGTATAAAGATGGGGGATGTCAGCCATTCTTATCAGACTCCATATTTTGAAATCTCAACAATGGCTGCCTGGAGTGACCATCATAAATTATACAGGTGTAAAACACAGATAATTCATGCAAAGTTAGTGTTAGCGTAACCCTAATAATAAAAGTGGACTTCTAGAAACCTAACTGAAGTCCCTGAACTGGACCTCTGGACTGTGTCTTTTGCTGTCGGTGCCTTTTGAAGTCTTTGGCTACTGTGTGGTTAATTGTACCAACGACCATCTGAGATGTCTGTGCTCCTTCAGTGAGTGAAATTCTGGGTTATTTAGCACTAATTACCTACTAATTACTAATTATGGCTCCAAAAAAGCCAACTGACAGGTGAGGTCACCCTGCAGACAGTTTTTAAAGTACCTGGCGAGGATGCTGATCAGCACCTTGAAGAACATGCCTCGGTTCTTCTGTGGAGTCAGGCTGTCGCGGCGTCCTCCGTCTCGTCCTGTGACACCACACTGACTCCGTGGCATTAATATCACGCCTCTGTGGGGGTTCGGACCATCTGTTGTTCTTGTAGTGGTTGAAGGTGGCGCTTAATGACTCTGGTTGGATGTTCTGGCCTTGTTGTTCTGCTCCAGGTTTAATTTTGGATGATCAGACGCCTCCCCGATGGAGCTGGGGATAAATGAGACTCTAAATGAGTAAAAATTCCTGAAAGAACTACAGACCGAGGCTCCGGCAGCGTCTCTTAACTCACGTCTGACTCACACAACCTACTAACGTGTCTTGATCTTTTTTGACGTTTGGGCGTCAAACCAGAGGAACAATTAAGATCTGATGGCAGCCTCCTCCGTCCTCGCTGAAAAAATGAAAATGATTTCTCAGTGACATTGGCTTAATGCGTGGGCTGCCAATTATGTGAGGTGATACGGCATGCATCAGTGGCTCGGGCGATTAGGCGTGAATGGCAGGTTTATGAAGCCAGCGAGACTGCAGAGGCAGATTTAGAGCAGCTCGGCCTCCACGCTGCTGCTGCTGCTGCTGCTGCTGTGAAATTCAGCCGTGATCACAGGAGAAGAGCTCACAAAAATAAATAGGTGCAAATGCAAAGGTTGTGATTTCGCTTTGGTTCGAACATCGGGGTGTTTCTGAGTCGCCACAGTCACTTCATATCATCACTCCGACAGCACGCCGTAAAAAAGTCTAAACGGTGACTTAAATAAAGATCAGAAGAGAAGAAGAGGGCGAAAAGTGAATCCTTATAAAGAGCATCACTATTCAAATTAGTGCCTTGTGCATGAGTTTCTGGCAGTTTGTGAGCTGTTTGCTTCATCGCTCCTCAGCATCGTGGAGGGAGATGTTCCATCAGACAGTTCCACAAACTAAAATAGCTCGTCTGATGGTCCATGAAAATTAGCCGAATTAGACCAATTATGGATGTTTCAGCAGCTCTAAGTTTTGCATTCAAACCCAGCGAGGCCTGATTTAAATCCACTCGGCAGATAAGTTAGACGTACATCTGCGTTTGTGAATGTTAATTGGTCGGCTGATGCTGGAGAGGCACGAGGACCCTGGAAGTGTTTAATTCATGGATTCCGGTATAGTTTTCATTCTCAGGCAGGCGGAGCGCGTGGAGGAGGAGGAGGTGATGTTTTATCATCTGATGAGCTGATGTGCTGCTTGGTTTACTCTCGGGCCTCCAAAGCCCCAGAGGACGTTTACAGCTCTGAATATTCACTGCGGAGAGCAGCTGTGCCTGTTTTGTTCACATGTTGTTCTTCGTGTGCGGGAATTTCTCTGCTGTTTGCTTTCTGCTGGTGGATGCAGTCGATATTCTGATAGTAGCTTCAGGCTTTGGAAAGCACACCGGCGATTTCTGCTTTATTTAACCTGCCAGTGATGCCAGATTGGGCTTTTTCTGCCCTGTTGGGTCAGCTACTGTAAAACTGTTAGGGCCAGATTTGAGAAATTTGTGCCAAAAATCAGTCTTGAGTCAAAACTTTGAACACAGACGTCTTTTGTTTGTTTCAGTGTGACGTCCATCACAAATGAACTCCTGTTAAATAACAGAAAAATGCTCCTTTTACAGCAGAACTTGCTCGAGGGTCGTCATAAGTTTTCTTCTTCGGTGAAACTTGTCGTTGCATCCGTTGGCACGCAGCAAACTGAAGCAGCTAAAGCGCTCCGGCTCTGAATGTTATCAGCCCCACTGTACGGTTATTATCAGCCCCGAGGAAGGCTCGGGTGATATCTGTGCTCGTGCTCTCCCAATATTTCACAGGTGCTATTTGTTTAACAAAAAATAAGAAAAGTAGAGGCTAACCTGCTAATGACAGAAGCTATTTTAGCTACAGATGAGAGGGATTAGCCAATCTATAATACCCTCATCAGTCGGCACCAGAAATACCAGTTTATTGAACCAATTATTAATATCATCCCCAACAGCATTGACTGTAGCCCATAATGGGAGCTGTAAACAAACAGGGTGGATGGTTGGATGGATGACTTTAATGCACAGAGAGCAGGCCGTGTCCAACATTAACCTACAAAGAAGGAAGGCTGCTGGTGCTAGCGTTGCTAACATTACTGTTAGACTAGCTGATGAGTCTAAAGATAGGCTGGGGCCCATCTTAGCGGTCATAGGGTGGGCAGTGGGGGACGCCCTGGACAGGTCGTCAGTCTGTCACAGAGAGACGGGCAGCCATTCCCACCCAGGTTCACCAGTTACCCTGACGCGCATGTCTTTGGACTGTGGGAGGAAGCCGGGGTACCTGGAGAGAAGCCACACAGCCACGGCAAGAACATGCAAAGGCTCTAGGCTGGATTCAAACCCAGGAGCTTCTCGCTGTGAGGCTAACCACTACACCACTGTGCTGCTCTACAGTAATTCACAAATGGACTGAATGTTTTATTCAGTATGACCTGGAACTAGCAGGTGAGCCCATCGAGGTCGGAGTCCCGGGGAGTTTTCCCATAGACTTCTCAACAGCTGCAAGTTGTCCCTGAGTTACCCCCTGCTGGCCATGAAATAGAATACAGCTATAAGGAACTTCAGTGTTCCCTCTTTATCCACATTCTATCCAGCTTTGTCCATGTGTTTCTTTATGATACTCCCATTTACTATTCCTGGGCACCATCTTGTTCCCCCATACGCTCTAACAGGACCATAGCTGCAGGTGAAGCCATCACAGAAGTTCCTTAAACCTTTTTAACAAGACGTCTGCAGAAAAACGTCCCTCAGCTCCCTCATTCTGTGACCTCAGTAAGCACTTACTTGATGAGTTTAATATCTTCTTGAAATTTGGTCAAATTTGTTCATTGTTTAACTGACGTTGTAACACAATCCCAGGCAGTTTGGTTAGATTTAGGAACTCTAGGAATCCCTGTGGCTCGAGTTAAAATGCACCTTTTGTAAAGCATTAGCCTGACAGCCTGTCCGCGGCGTTCCCCGCCTCGCTCTCTAGCCTAGCTGGGGTAGGCTCGAGCCTCCATGCAACTGTAACCCGGATAAACAGACTGCTGGAGCTCTGGTTGTTAGGGAGAGTTTCTTCTTCATTGCTGATTATGGATGATAGCAGCTACATCATGCCTGATAATAAGGAGGAAATGTTCTGCAGAACCAGAAGGAGGCTGGAAGTCTCAGCAGAGCTGCACAAACTTCTCCGGGTCTGTCACCGTATTCAGCGCCCCGCATGTTCGGTTTGAATTATTGATTAAGGCAGCTTTAAATGTAAATACAGCAGTCTGTGGGGATTCATTCATTCAGACACTCAGCCTCCGCTGACACCACATCCCTCATTTCAAGCTCGACATTGTGAGAAACACCATGGCAACAGAGGACTCCCGAAGCCTCACCAGCCTCATTTCCAGAGTGCTGTCGTCTTTGTTTTTCAGCCTCCCCACCTCACAGAACCGTGGCTGCACATCCAGATAGCCACATTCTGCCTGCTTTGGCCACGCCGTCGCCACTCCGATTTCCTTCTTTCTTTCTTTGGAAAGTCTCTCCTCCCAAATCAAGCTGTGAAAAGGGCTTTCTGTCGCCTAAAGACAAAGACTCCGGCTCTAAACTGTGCCTGAGAAATGCGCCGGCATCTTAATGTCAGTTTACTGGGCCCGATTTCCAAAATGAGACGTCAAACACATGAAGAAGATGGCATTACCTCAACAAAACACTGATAATAACAGCTTATTGCACGTGTCTGGTTGAATAATTAGATTATATTGTATATGCTGACAGATTTTGGTTTGGCTTCATGCTTTTTTTCCCCCATTAAATTCTGCCAAATAACATTAAAGCCAAACTCTGAATAATTTTTTTTCCAAAGGGGCTTCGATTCTAATTATGGCGCACGTTCAGCAGTGGCTTTGTTTTTGGCCACTTTTAATGGGATTTTCTCTCCTTCTCTTCTGACAAAAAAACATCAATACAGTCAGAAAATCCATTAGGATTCCTTCAAATGTTCTAATCTCATTGTTAACATTTTCTGTCTGCAGCCTACAAAGCTGAAGATGTGCCTTCAGAAAACCTCCAGGATTGGCTCTGGTTCTTACATTTTCATGCGTATCTTCCTAAAACTGCATCAGTCGTGTGAAGGTGATTCAAAATACCTCATTTGAATAAAATCCATGAATTAATCTATTAATTTAGCCCCCCAAAAAATTTGAACAAAACAGTCGGCCCTTCGAGGAGCTTTATTGTGTAATGAAGGTTCGGTTCAGCAGTGAGTCGAGCGCTTCATTTTCTCCTAAAAGTCCTGAAACACAGTTGTATCTTCAAAAGGATGATCATTAATTCAGGCTGGGAATCAGGGAAGGTTTAATTTAGGTCAGTTTTATTGTGTTTTTCTCCCTCTGACCGCGGGCAGAACAATTAGATTACAGTTTATAATCAAATTAAAAACTTCGTTAACCATTTTTGCCTTCAAAGAGCCTCGGTGGATTCAACCTGTGTTTCAATCCCCCGAAACCTTTTCAACAACTTTGTGTCCGATATAAGCCGATCGCCCTGAAACATCAATGAAGCATTTGAACTCTTGATGTCCCATGAACTTTTATTATTTCTTTATTTGAAGGACCTGAAGCCCGGCGCCAGCTCAGCTGAGGAAACGACTCGATGCCTGAATCGGTCCTGTGGCCCTGTGCTAGAACATCTTTAAATCTGACTTTGTACCAAATGTTCTAATTTTATTCCTTAACTTCCTGAAATGACTCAGTAACACGTGATAGTGATATTTGCTCGAATTGAGCAGCCGTGGGCTTTAGTCTTGTTCGTTAGCGTAGCACGTGTGGCGCCGCGTGGCACATCTTTACTGCTGGAAGCTGAATCATAACAAGGAGCAGACCAGGAGCTAAACACAGTGGGAGCACTGGGAGGGGAACGTCAGAGAGCAGAGCTGACAACAACGAGGCAACAAAGGACGCAGAAGACCGAGACACTAAATACACGGAGGGACAATCAGCTGAACGAAACCACAGAAACGAGAGCAGAAGTAAAACCGAACACAGAGACAGGAAACCGAGTCTGACAAAGTAAAACAGGAAACACGGCAGCAGCGTGAACGCAAACGCGAACGCACACAGGAGGAAGCGAACGAAGCAGCAGGACTGAAAACGTGATTAAATAGACTCACATGGAAACAAAGAAACCAAAAACCATAAAATAATAAGACAAAAACACAAAAAGACCACAACAGCATGCAGACAAACCGAGCCTACAATCATCTTTCTTTCCTTGTTCGGCTCCAAGGTCTCCGCTGGGCCACCGGCTGCACAGCACTTTATATGTTTTCACGCACAGACCCACCTGGGACGGGGTGATTAACCAAATTTTAATTTCAGTTATGAGTTCTGCTTCCGAGAAAACAGTTAAGACGGCTATAAAAAGACCACTCTGGCATTCGTTCTCCTGCTAAGCTCTTATTTTGTGTTGTATCATAAATCGAGCTTCCCCCCTCTGCAGACTCACAACACAGTCCCTCTAACCCTTTCATGCATGAGTCATGAGAACCTCAGTGAGTGTTTTTATGCCTCTTTAGGCCTGAAACAAGAATGCAAAAGATGAAATTTTGCTTATGAACTTATTGTATTATAAACCCGTCCACCCAGTTGGACACCATGTGTTTGACCTTTGAACCAGAGAAACGTGTATTTAACAAACCACTAACAGAAAGTGATATCGCATCCTCGGCTCGACTGCTGCACCCACTAATCCTGATCCTGTTAATTACATTCAAATACCAAATAAAATAAAAACACCCTCCCATGATTGAACAGTACTCAGCGCTGCGTGGGATGATGCAGACTGTGTTGTGCATCCATAACAACAAAACTCATGCACATAGAAGAGAACGGCTTTTGAATGGGGGCCCGCTGCAGTGACCACTGTGCAGGGAAGAGGAAGTAAAAGTCTAAAGGATCTCACAGAGGAACCTGTGGAACGACCGTTAATGCCGCCTTTGTTTCACCGGGGTTCTCTGCGGGACAGCGTTGGGTGGCATGTGATCGAAGCGTTGGTCAGCCCTTGGCTCAGTCTCTGCATGGTTACCATGCAGGTCTGCAGAAGCACGTACCGCCACAGGATGTCTGTAGTGGAGGCTGCGGGCTGGCAGGGACCAGCCTTAAAGCACTCTGAGCCTGCTGCAGGGTGGTCATGCCTCCCCACCATCTTTTTCCTTAAATCATGTTAACTGATCACAGTTATAGTTTAGTGCTGTGCTTCTGTATCATTGGTCTCATAGAATGAGACATCGCAGTTACAGTTACATTGCTGGTCAGTAGATAGCTCCGGCTCCGGCCCTCCTTGTGTTTCCGTCCCCGATGTCATTGAGCTGTTTTCGTGCTGCCTTGTTTTGGTCTTGAACCAGAACCTGGTGCTGCTACGCTGAGTTCACCAGGCCTGCAGGGCAGAGTGGGCACTATCGTTAGCATCTACAGTCCGAGACCTCAGAGTCCATATGTGGAACTTGCTGATCGGGCAACTGATTGCGTTGCTCAGTTATTTATTGCTGTCAGGTTCAGATGTGTACCCCCCACCACCCACCCCTCCCCATCACTACCTCCACAAATATGATGTAATTCTGTGGGAAAGATTGCAGCTTGTATATAGGCTGCAGGTCATCGGCGAGCCTGGGAGACCCAACGCTGTCTTGATGTGTTGTTATCAGCTGGAGGATACAGAGCAGCTTCTTGCTGATGGTGATAAATTCTACAGTCCAAGAATCACCCGCGGAGGCCCCGTTCATGCATTTATTTATTCTGAGGGAATTGATTGGACCAATATTTCCATGCCAGAGGTGAGTAATAATTCAGTGCAGCTCTCGCTTTTAATTTTGCAGCCGTCGTACGTCGGCCTCACTGTGGTTTGTTGGTATGCGTGCGCACGGCTATGTGGGCCTTCCTTCATCCTCCCCGGCCTTTGTCGCCACAAGCCTCAGGAGCTCATATTCTCTGCATGGTTTGTTGTGAAGCCATTAGCCGCTGCAGCGCTCAGGGTTAGCCCCCCACCCCCGCACCCCACCCCATACCATTGATCGAAGGAGCCTCCAGCTCCAGCCGGGCATCTCTACACCCAGAGCAGCGTCTGAAGGCTCCTGTTTTCCTCAGAGTCTGGCACTGCAGAGATGGGGGGGTGGGGATGCATTTCACAGCCCAAAACACACACAGCTCTGGAGCTCTTTGTGCACCAATTAAAATGCATCAAGTGCAAATCACCTGCTGGTTTACTGTTTGAGCTCGGGGACCAGGGGTCTGGTGTCCTCCGCTGTGCCCGGAATTGGAATTGGGCCTGATTAGTCTCGCATCACCGACTCTTTGGGCGAATCCATTCAGTGCGGCGAGGGGGGGAGAGGGGAGGAGACGCTGTGAGGCTGAAAAAGTGCTTCACATATAAATCTGTCAATGCTCCGGCTCAGTGTTTGGGGTGCACATGATTTAGATGGTCGGGGCTGATGGAGCTTGAAAGCTGCTTTTTTTTGTTTCCTTTAGGAAAAACATTGTAATAGTTTTTATGTGTGAGAGGTTTGAATGTGTTTGTTGTTCCTCTCTTTGTTTCCTTTTAACTCGTAAAGATCAAGGCTCCACTGTGAAATCTCTGCATAAAAACATGTCAATTTGCCAACAGCTACAAAACAGCCAAAATTATGGGGATGAAAATCGCTCTGTCCTCGTCGCTGGTCCAGACAAAACCTGTCGATGACTTTTAATCTGCTCTTAAAGCTGCAGCGACAAAGGCACCTTTGCCTCCATCTAACTGAATCAAAGAGTGAAATTAAAAAGGGTTTGAATAAATATATGTTTATTGGCTTATTTGACAAGATACAACCAGTGATGCATCGATCCCACATTTTGATCGTTCAAACTCAGAACGCTGGATCGGGTATTGTGATGAGGGGTCGATCGATTCGGCTCCGTGTGTGTGTGTGTGGGGGGGGGTGCTCGCAGAGAGGCGGAGATCAGGAAAGGAGAGACTCTCACACTGAGCTAAAATCAAACTACTGCAAATAAACTGAGTGAATAACATTTCTTATTTATATTTATTGTGGTTCTCTGGCCATTGATTGCTTTACAAGTAAACTCAGTATATATATACTGTATAGTATATATATATATATATATATATATATATAAAGCCATGTTTGAGTTGAGCCTGCGTCTTCCTAACAGTGAGAAACAGCTCATTACTGTAACTTTAGTATCAGCAGATGTCTGAGCCCACGGACTGAAACTGGAATCGGATATCGCCCCTGAAGTATCCATCCTCGTGGTGCAGTAGTTACCTTTGCTTAGCACCTCACGGCGTTTGTTCAGGTTAGAGAACGCTAACAGTCGGGTTTGACACGGAAGATGTGCGCAGTGAGACTCAACACGTTCCTTCACTTTCACCTGAAAACGCCACGTTTCCAAGATCTGCAGCCAGAGGGCTCTTCCTTTTAGGCCCGACCTGAGGCCGAGCAATTCCAGTGAGTTACACCCCTCGGAGTCATCGCATGAAGGCATGAGTCATGAATAAGTCGCAGTATCTGCAAACTCAGCTAACTTTCCTAAAATTGTTGCGGTAATGATAGAGCAAAATCTCTGATTCTAAACACACACGTTTCTACGGCTGCTGCTGAATCTCATCGTAATTTTCTGATTACATTGTCAGTTAACTCCTTCCATCATCGAGCAGCAGCAGCTGATGTTGTGCTTCACGCTATTTTGCAGTAAACGGTGTAGTTTAGCTTCATCGTCAGTGCCTTATAGTGACTCTGATGGAGATGAACTCTATTAAGCTCAACTCTCTCTGCAGTGCTTCTGCCCAGAGAGCCCCGGGATGCTCATTTGATGTGAACATGTTCACTTGTGGAGCTGCCCGAACATGCAGCACACCGTGGGAAACGGTCCACTTCAAACATCTTCTCATTACTGAGCACACCGTGGTGTGGTTCGGGCCGAAGCAGAGCGAGCTCCGTCAGGTGATGACAGCACGGGCATGGTGAAATGTGCACGTCTGAAAACAACAGTTCATCCTAAGATGTTGGCTCAGAGACGTGGCGGACATGCAGACACTAGATAATGAAGTTCAGAGGGTTAAACTGACACTTCACGCAATGCAGAGATCTCCCAGACGAGGCAAACACCTGACTGTGTGTGGTTGGATGCTGAGGTGCTGGTGGAGAGCGGGCGGGTGTTGCCACTGATGGTCACACACCAACACCTGAGAGTGGTGATTAAATACTGCCGCTGGAGGGTTAGATGAGTGTCAGGTGTGCCGGTAAAGATGTGACAGGAACCTCAGAGCAGCCACGCCCACATAAATGAAGACACTGAAAAAAGGGGAAGACAGAAGCTGCCGCAGGCCTGTTTTTACCTTCTAGCTCTAACCTGTTGTTACACCTTTGTATTTTTATTAGCCTTTATTTAATTTTATATTTTATTTCTCAGTGTAGTTTATAGACAGTGTGAAAGGTGGCTGCAGCCTCTGTGACTCACCTGTTGGTTTATGCACCTTTGAGCTGAGCATTTTCTCCATCACCAGCTTTGTGTGTTACAAGCAGACATGAACAGGGAGGGGTGAGTTTGAGTGAGAAGGGCACTGCACTCATGCACTGATGCTTACGCAGGCGTACCCTGGAAAATCCTGCTTTCTGATCCGATACCGACTGTAATTAAAAAATAAAAAGTTTGATTCAGAAAAACCTGAAGCTATGAATTGAGTTCATAAACTCAGGAAAGTGTTTACTGGCGGGGGTACAGAGAAGTCTTTTTGTAAACAGAGGAGTCGCCCCCTGCTGGTCATTTACTCCCACACCGGTTCTCCGTCGTCGATGCAGTCGCCCTCCCTTTAGTTATCATTAGCTCCGATGCTAGCTTTAGGGCTGTTTTTATTATAATATGATCGGTGTTGTCGGAACAGTATAATAATATTGTACTTTGTGTGTTTCACTGTGAAGCCAGCAGTGCGTATGTTTGCAGATAAACTGTTTTGTAGGAACAAAGAAAATAAAGCTGTTTTTTTTTTTTCCCTGGTATTTTCTTTCCAACCTGAGTTTAAAGCGTTTGAGGAGAAACCTCCACACTCAGCTGGATTCTAAATTAAAAGCCCCTCCTGTCTGAGTCTGATTGATGGTGCTGAAGATGCGGGTGGAGCTCGATGAGCCTCCTCTCTCTGCGGTCTCCAGACTTCTGTCTGTCTGCAGTTTGCGTCTCGCCGCTCGTTCATCGCAGGAACTCGGCTTCCTCACTGAGGTTTTTGTGTAGCAGCGGCTCTCTGACCACAGCCGGAGGGTCTTTCTGTCTCCATCTCACAGCTAAATCTATCTTTTGTCTTCAAGGGGAGACGAAGCGATGTCTCAGACTGAGCCTCGCATCATGTTGTTTCTGAATCAATAGCGGGGTGAGAAATTTTCCATCTCCGCCGCACCGTTAACACGCCAACTGTGAGATTTATGTGATTGGTTGGGTTAGGTGAGGATGAGGTTAGACACCACGAGGCAGAAAGGAAGACAGATCCTGACAGACGGTTAAAGAGGGAAAACAAAGGATAAAACCAACACGAGAGCTCAAAATTGAAAATGCAAATTCAGGACGAGGCAGGAGACCAAGACGGGCCTCTGCTCTGTTTGTGACAGCCGCTTTAAACCATCCACTTTAATAATTAAGGCTTCCAGATGTATTGTTCCTGTCATTGTGAGGCTCAGTGACTCTTTGTTCGCTCTTCAGGAAGCGGTGGGAGGTTGTGACAGATTTTGGGTCGGCTGTGAGGTCGTGGCAAGCTGACAGCGGCGTGCACGAGGTTCATGAGCAGTCCTAGCATGCAGGGAGGTCGTGAACAGCGTGTGAGAAAGGCTGGTGGGAGCACAAAGGGCTCCTCTCAGGCTCGGCCTGGCGCTGCCTGCAGACGCTCTGAAGAGGTTTCCACTGCAAAAGCAGCGCTTGTATATAGCAAAAAATGTCCCAGACAGATCTGGACACCAGCAGCAGAGGAAGGGCTCACACACTTTACTCAAGGAAAAGC
>JAMQGT020008220.1:0-52073 GCA_024447675.2 Pterophyllum scalare
CTGTTTTGCCCTCTTTACTTCGTTCAGTTACGTATTGCTGTATAAGAATATCAATAAAATACCTGTCTGCGGTATTTGTAAGTATACGTCGGCCAGTGCCTAGATGAGCCACCCTCAGGAGCTTGAGAAGGAGAGAGAATGCAGTTAATGATCAGATTAAGACTGAAGAACACTTTTTACACAAGAGACTCATCAGGGCCGTCCAGTGTGTAGGCCAACTGGGGCGGGGGTTATCAGAGAGACACTCCAGTGTGTCTTAGTTGCTGGAGGGAAGACAAAAACATGCCACACACCTGTCCATCTTCAGAGTAATCCACAGTAACAGATGCGTTGCTTTCCGGTGGGGTGTAGATGTTTCTGTAATATCCTATGGATCGGATGGTCTGCATGGTGTGTCGAGCCACGCTGGGCATGGTGACTGCTGACAGGCGGTCCACTGAGTCATAGTCAAAGATGTACTGATGCTGGCTGTGCAGCAGCAAGACCATGGACTGTTTAATGAGAGAGAAAGTATTTGACTGACAGACAAAAATAAAGTAATATGCACATAGGCTGCATCATAAAATACTAAAATGGAATAAAAGCACTGGAACAGGTCAAATTTACATCAATCCACATTAAAAATACATAAATCATTCAAGCACAGCTGGCACCGCATCTTTTAATCAGCTGTTATTAGATAAATATCTTGATGTTTTTACACCATCTGCTGGGGTTGTGCCCACTGGCCCTCATGCAAAGTTCCCTGGCATGCGTGTTAGACAGCTCGCCTTGTATTTTAAGTAGTGGTTTTTCACAGTGCTCGGGGGACGCTACCAGCTGACAGCACATATGCAGCTGAGGCATACGTAATATGGGCATGCGTGCTTTATAGGATCCATATCCATCCACACCACCTGTGCTTTGGCACCCGTTCCACTGCAAGAAAGAAATCATTTTAAAGTGTTTGCTGTTATGGCCCCGAATAGGCCAAAACCTTAGTTCAGTAGGGCCCTTACTACTACTTCCAATCTCATTGCATAAGCAGACTTTATTAGTGAGCCGCTTTATTTGTACCTAAAATTCAATTATGGACAAAATAATCAGGTCACACACGAACTAAACTATATTAGTTATTCATAAAACTACCTAAATCAGTAAAGTTTTAATAATAAATGAGTGGTAGTAACCTATGTTTATACACTATATTGCCAAAACTATTTGCTCATCTGCCTTCACATGCATATGAACTTGTGACATCCCACTCTTAATCCAGAGGCTTTAATATGATGGGGGCCCACCCTTTGCAGCTATAACAGCTTCAGCTCTTCTGGGAAGGCTTTCCACAGGTTCAGGAGTGTTTATGGGAATTTCTGACCGTTCTTCCAGAAGCACATCTGTGAGGTCAGACACTGATGTTGGAGAGAAGGCCTGGCTCACAGTCTCCGCTCTAATCCATCCCAAAGGTGTTCTATCAGGCTGAGGTCAGGACTCTGTGCAGGCCAGTCAAGTTCTTCTGGCCTAGACTGGCTCATCCATGTCTTTATGGAGCTGCTTTGTGTACTGGTGTGCAGTCATGTTGGAACAGGAAGGGGCCATCCCCAAACTGTTCCCACAGAGTTGGGAGCATCAAATTGTCCCAAATGTCTTGGTGTGCTGAAGCATTCAAAGTTCCTTTCACTGGAACTAAAGGGTCGAGCCCAACTCCTTAGAAACACCCCACCCCCACCCCACCAAACTTTACACTTTACACAATGCAGTCAGACAAGTACTGTTCCCCTGGCAACCACCAAACCCAGACCCAATCCCTCAGATTGAAAGATGGAGAAGTGTGATTCAGCCCTCCAGAGAACTCGTCTCCACTGCTCTAGAGTCCAGCGGCGGCGTGCTTTACACCACTGCATCCGACGCTTTGCATTGAGCTTGGTGGTGTAAGGCTTGGATGCAGCTGCTCAGCCATAGAAGCTCTCTATGAACTGTTCTTCAGATAATCTGAAGGCCACATGAAGGTTGGAGGTCTGTAGCAACTGACTCTGCAGAAAGTTGGCAACCTCTGTGCACTGTGACCCTCAGCATCCACTGACCCCACTCTGTAGTTTTGCATGGCCTACCACTTCATAGCTGAGTTGCTGTCATTCCCAGTTACTTCCACTTTGTTACGATCCCACTAACAGCTGACTGTGGAATATTTAACAGTGAGGAAAATTCACGACTGGACAGGTTGCACAGGTATCATCCTGTCACTGGTCAACCACTGTTCCTTCCTTGGATCACTTTTGATAGATACTGACCACTGCAGACTGGAAACACCCCACAAGAGCTGCAGCTTTGGAGATGCTCTGACCCAGTCGTCTAGCCATCACAATTTGGCCCTTGTCAAACTTGTTCAAATCCTTACGCTTGCCCATTTGGACACTGGACAGAAAAACCACAACAAAAATACTGTCAGCTGCCAGTGCTACCCCTCAGCCTCCTGGCAGTAGACTCTTTAGATGCCACAAGTCCCCTGGAAGTACAAGTTCTAGAACACATAATTACTAGGTCTAGGAAAATCCTAGAGGAGTGCCTTAATGTTTTTATTCACCATATCGTTTCAAAGCTAAGTAAGAACCAGAAATAAGAAATGCTAAAATCATAATAAATATAAACTACTGAGAATACTGTAACTTTCTGTGATTGGCATTATTATGGTAAGAACTAAGTTATCCAATATTTTTAGTAGATGCTGTTATGATATTGTCAGATCCCAGTTATACCCCTGCATAGGAGTCTGGTCTGCTGTCCATCTTGAAGGATCAGAGTTTCTAAACCCAAGGGTATTACTCTACTAGCTATTTACAGAAACCATTTTAGCTGGTTGAAGGATGTTCACCTAGCTCTACTGCCTACTGATCAAGATGCTGACCCCTTAACCAACCAGCAACCCTAATCAGCAGCCACGTCTGGTAACGACAGCCCTCCTCATATGAACTGGTGCACTTGGTGTGACGCCTAGGTAATAGTTCAGTCACCAGGAAAATAGGCCCCAGGGATTTATTAAATTTTAAGTGCTAGAGTAACCTTTAAGAACCATTAAAGAGAGTTACTGTTTCACAAAGAGTCATAAAGGGAATGTCCACAATTTAAACCTTTTTAAATGCAGTATATTTTATTTAAGCAATTTAGCAGGGGCAAAGCAAGATCTCAGTCAAAAAATAAAAATCACATAATAAAATCACCTTAAATGTATTTTAGACTAAATAATCAATTCTAGGTTAATGATGATTTCTAATACTGATCTTGGAATGAACTGAGAGAGAAGGGAGAGTACCAGCCGATGAAATCCTCTCCAGGCTGTGCATGATGTAATCCAAGTAGGGAGGTGATAATCCAGCACAAGAGTCTTCAATTTCTTCTTTGGTTAAATCCAACACAGCAAAATGGGTAGAGAAAACCCCCAAAATTATATTCCAATTTACAAGTCCACAGTGGTTAGTCAAATGGTTAATCCTCTGACACTCCCGCTGCAGTTTATAACTGTGAACTCCCAAATCCTCCTTCAGATGTTGCTCTCTACTTTATCCTGGGACGACAGAGAAAGAAGTCCGAATCTTCCCGGACAACTCCCTTTCATACTCGTGTGGCCATAGGCACCACCTGCTCTCCCCTATCTCATCTTTCCACATCTTCTACTGGAATTTTCCACATCTACTTTCACACACATGCACACACTCTTACACTCACACTGTCCTTGCTATTGCCTTATTGGCTACGGTGACTCTTAACTTCCTTTTTTCATCACACACAGATTAGCACAGTTCACACTCTTTATACCACCTGATTGTATAAGGAGTGTAGGAGGGACCCGGAGGATATGTAGAAGTAATGGCTTTGTCCGAGAGTAAAAATGTGGTATTGCTCTACAAACACGTCCACTTTCCTCTTCTGTAGCTTTCTAAGCCCCCAGGCTCCCGTGCTGCTATGCTAATTCTTTGTTTCATTTTCAGCTTCTTTAGAAATAAAGTATTACCAAAAGCCTCCCCAGGACCTGTTTATGAAAAATAGAGCCAGTTCTTTTAGTAACAATTTTAGTATTTTAAGCAACAAGTCACTTGTATGAAGTATAATAATGAATAATAGTAATAAAAAAGAAAACTCAAACACGGTGATGAGCTGGAGTAGCCGGCAGCACCATTCATTGGAGCTCTGTGAATGGACTCCTTAATGAGGTGACTGAGAAAACATCAGTGCGAGATGATTTTGGAAAAACTCGCCAGTTTTTACCCCTCAAATTCTAACTTGGTGAATGCGATAACCCGAGAATGATGTGACTTGTTCAAATTCACACCACAGATGCATCTACTAGAGATATTGGACGAGTTCAAATCTTGGTGGCCTTGACCTCAAGGTCAGAGGTCAAGTTTTCTGAAAATCTCGTGAACACAATAGCTGGAGCATGCTCTCACCTAGAATATTCAGATTCATACCATACCCCCATCCACTAACCCATCAGACGAGTTTGAATCTCGACGACCTTGACCTCGAGGACCTTGACCTCTTGTGAATGTGACACCAGAATGATTTAAATCAGATCTTATCTCGGAGATTCTTTCAACATGTCCCAAATATTTCAGAGGAAAATATTGGACTTTTTTTTTTTTAAAACTACATCTATGCAACATTTTCATGCAATGAAACACATTTCACATATTTCATGTGCTCCTCAGCTGTTCTTCTTGATTATTTGAATTACTTTCATTTATTTTCAGTCCTTTTTGGGCAGTACCTCGGAACCATTCCATCAGAATCAAGTCCTGTGCTCAAGGGCACACTGGCAGGAGAACTGACCCAGCGCATTTTTGATGGTGTGAAAAAATGAATTCTGCATTTTGACACTTTGTTTCCCAACGAGGCCTCCAGTGAGCATTTTCAGCAAGGACACAAAGTGACAGATGGAGGAAGGAAGTGAATAAAAACAAGCACAGGGCAGGGCACTGTCTACACATGGAGGAGCAGAATATGGCTCATATATCTGCTAAGGGGGATGATCCCTCATCTTTTCATTTGTCTCTTTCTCACATTCCCAGTTTTGTGGCTTTCTTTCCCTGTTTTTCCATCCTTGTCAGCTTCTCTGCCCTGCATCTACTTTGTCTCCTATGTCAGTTTCTCCTGTTTTATTCATTGTTGACTCGAGCCTAGCTCCCATTGTTCTTCAAAACTGTCACTTTGAAAGAACAAATAAGAAATAGGATGCCATGTAAGTGGTACCATGACATATATAAATATCATTTGATTTCATTTTAGAAAAACAACTCTTACACAGGCTAACAGATGAAAATATCTGTAATTAAAATACCAGGAATAAACCCATTATATGCAGGTATACAGTACCACACAAAGGTTTGGACACCTTTGTGTGGTACTGTATTGTTTGAAATGCTGGAAAGCAATGCTCCAATGCCCAAGACCCCCAAAAGTCTGCAGTCATTCACTGTTTTGTTTTTTTCTTCGAGTTTCTGCGTCAACACCATGAAATAACACGAAAAATCACTTTCCTCACATTTTTCTATTCACTGTCAATTAATAAACCAAAATGCGGAAAGTCAAGAACGGCTTTGTATATTGTGACAATAACACAAGACTGTTTACTCTTAAGAATAAGAGAAAACTGAGCTCTTGGTTTGAAGCTGCTGGTCTGATGGCGCCTGTCTGGGTGTAACCTCCATAACTGTCACCGTGTTAAAATATGGCCTGTAATTTTTGTCAGGTTTTTTCAGAAAAGACAAAAAACTGAATGAAACGTCAATAACATGATGATTTATGCAAAAATAAAACTGCTGTTACAAAGATGACTTGGGCCATTATTTTAATACGGTGGGTTATGTCAGGCTTTCTCCTGCAGACAGCGAGTATGGCATCTGACTCCTTTGCATTAGCCCTGTGATGGACTTGCATATAAAAGGTAAATATGTTACAAAATGTGGCCGCTTGTAGATGTAATGTGAGAACTTGTAGAATAAAATGTGAGAATGTATAGAAAAATGTGAACTTGTATTTAGAAACTCTGACGAGCTGCATTATGAGAGTCAGAGCGAGGAGGAGAGGCAGGAATGTATATATGGCTCATAAAGGCAGAGAGCTGATATGATGGAGTGAAGGAAGGTAGATGTGTGCAGGCGAAGAGGTGGAAGGGAAGCAAGGTAGAACTCAAACTGTTCTACCATGGTGAAGATGGTAATGCTGAAAGAAGAGTATGTGAATAGTGTTGTGAAGGTGAAGAACGTGTTAGAGAGGATCATGAGTCTAAAGCTGGAACGTTGTAGAGTGTACGCTCCACAAGTTGGATGTCAGTTAGAGGAGAAGGTGGAATGACGTGGTAGAGAGTGTCCCCGGGGGGGGAATGGTGATTGGAGTAGACTTCAGGGGACATTTAGGTGAAAGGAACAGGGGTGATGAGGAGGTAGTGGGTAGGTATGAGGACAGTGAGACAGCGGTGAGGTGTGTGGTAGGAGTGACAGATGGTTTCAAGGTGGGTGTGGGATTACATCTGGGATCAGTGCTGAGCCTCTTCTTGTTTGGTGATGGACAGGTTGATAAATGAGGTCAGACAAGACCCTCCGTGGACTATGATTTTCACAGATGGGATTGTGATTCTGTACTGAGAGCAGGGAGCAGATGGAGGAGAGCTGGGGAGGTAGAGGTATACTTTGGATCGAAGAAGAATTCGAGTAGAAGCAAGACAGAGTACATCTGGGGTCAACCATCCAAAGCCATGGACAGTACACAAGAGAGGTGAAGGTAAGAGTGAAGGCAGGGTGGAGTGGGTGGAGACAAGTGTTAGAGGTGATTTGTGATTGACAGATAGCATCAAGAGTGAAAGGGAAGGTTTAAAAAATGGTGGTGAGAGCTGCTAACAAAAGACAGGAGGCAGAGCTGAAGATGCTGAAGTTTTCATGGGAGTGAATGAAAGATTAGAAATGAGTATATGAGAGGGACAGCTGAGAGAACGTTAGAGACACATGGCTGAGATGGTTTGGGGGGGGGGAGTGGATATACTGGACAAACAAAGTTGAAGATGGAGAAGCCGTGCAGGAGGAAAAGAGGAAGACTTCATGGTGAAGAAGGTAAGCAGAGGCTTGTGTGAGAGACGAGGATGCTAGGGGTAGGATGAGATCCAGGCAGATAATTTGCTGCTGGTGAACGGAGCAGCCAAATTTAGAAATTTTCACTTTTAAATATTTTAAAATTTAAAAATTTCACTTAAGTTTTAAATTTACAGAGTTACAGAAAATATTCAGATAAATATTCACAAATCTGTAGATATTTCCACAAATATGTAGAGTGTGTGTGTGTGTGTGTGTGCACTGAGGCAAACTGAGTGAGAAGACAGCATGTCTGACAAATGTCCGATGTCAGGGCAGCATGCTGGTCGTAATATTTCGATAGCTTGGTAGCTAAGTTACCCACGGCCAAAGTGGTGGCGGGCTCTCCTGTTTGCTGCTGCACACAGTAAATCCTAAAACCAGGCTTTGAAGGAAACTTACGGCGGCCCGGTGTGCTCGGTGGCGGTGACTCCAGCAGCAGAGGACCGCGGGGAGAGAGCGTGCTTGGTGTTCTGCTTTCTGATTCGCTGGCTTCTTTTCCTCCACCCCCCCCCACGCCCTGCTCTCTCACATCTCAGCTACAGCTGTGAGTTTGAAGCACATTTACTGCAAGAACTGTTGCAAAAGTCAATTTGTGACTTGAGGGGATGAACTGAGGTCGTCGTATTCACCGATCTGAGACGTTGTGGTAACAAGAAAAAATTAAAAGCCGAAAGTTTGAATTACAAGTTTGTAGCTCTAAGTATATTTGTGCAAATACCAATCGACATATTTGTGAATATTTAAATTTAAAACACAAGTATGTGAAACATTTTTACATGTTTACAAAGAACTGGAGGTGGGCTTCCACATGTGCAGACATCCCCCTCCATCAGTGAACATCCAAGAAAGGCCAGAGTAGACTTCACCTACTCGGGAGACCGAGGTCATCTGGATTACGGGGGAACTCCTTTTTATGATGGAGTGGCCTGCTGGGGGAAGAGACTGAACAAACTCATGAAGAGGGCTGGCTCTGTCCTGGGGTGTCACTTAGACCCTGTGCAGGTGGTGGGAGACAGGAGGATGCAGGCCAACCCGGCTCCATACCGGGGAACGACTCCCACCCCACGCGTGGGACTGCGGCAGCACCGGCAGCTCCTTCAGCGAGCGACTGCTTCAACCGAAGTGTGTAAGAGAGCGCCATCGTAGGTCCGTCCTTCCTGCTGCTGTCAGACTACAACCAGCACTGACCCACAGCAGACTAGTTACCATCTACTCACTCACCCAAATAAACAAGTGCAATAATGTTCATGTGCAGTAATCATTCATTTTACTAATTATAGAAATGTGTAGAGACTTGTTGTAGAGTATTCTAGTACTTTTACATCAGATTTTATATATTATTTTTGTACCATCCCTCTGCTGTTAGCAGCAACAATGTGGGATTAATAAAGGATTATCTTATTATTATCTCCACACATTCTCACATTTTGCAACATATTTACCTTCATACTTGCGGCAAGCAACCAGTTACTTTTGAAGAAACGTCCCGCCAGCTGAAGGGTTTATATCTGTTCACACTCATCAGTGCTTTTAATCTAACATTTTCCAAAATATGACAGTTTGTTGAAAACATGCTGTAACTATGAGATCTTTTCTCCAAGTTTTCAGATTCAGACGTCATATTTGCAAAGAAGATCAGGACCAGAGTCACACTCGTTTCTGTAGGTACTTGCAGGTGTATTACCGTCTGACATGAACTACATCTAATGATGATCCGACCTTCATTCTGAGGATGATCCATGGGAATGAGAGCTGGGACTGATTAAGGGATCAAACGGCACTTTTTGGTGAAAGGACTCCATGGTATCCAGAACTATAACAGACTGGTCAGGAACATTATCAAGAGCATGATTTTTCCTCAACATTCACAAGGCTGTGCAAAGTAACCAGGGTCAGAAGGTCAATCCAGACTTCTACTGTAACGTCTGTACTGTAACCTCGAGACAGGACATGTGGTAGGAATGCAACTGACATCAGCCCACTGACAGGACTGTCTGTTGCTTAACACAGGTTCAGCGCTGCAGCTGTTTAATGATGTGTGTTTCCAGCCTTTTAGACCACATCTGGATTTTATTGCTTCATTTTCATTTCTAAATTAAACAAGTGGACTCTGTATTACTGTAATGATGTATTTCATCCTTCATCTAAAATGCTCTGACACTGCTGCAGTACAGTATGTACGAAACATTGCTCGTTGCATTTCTTTGAATCTACTGACCCTGTTATTTATTGCTTCCTTTTGATGTCTCATACGTTACACTTCTGTGGCCTCACTGTGATTCTTGTCCCTCTTCATTCACACTTCTGTTCCTCCCTGGCTCAGTCGCTCCATCTCTAACATCTTCTAAGTAAGCTCCAGCCGTCCCCTGAGCCTTTTTTCCCCTCTGTCACTGCAGACTCTGAGATATCCCTGTGTTTCATCTTCCTTCTCCCTCTGTCACTCCTTTCTTTCAGCACACAAATGAGGCCTGCCGCTGTTTAGTGTCAGCCTCTCCCCCCGTGTCTTCCTGAGCTAACAAAAGTGTCTTATTTATCCACTCCACATTTCTTCCTCCTCATCCTGTTTGTTTTATGCCACAGCTCTTGGACTGCAGTGAATTATCTCTAGTTTCCTCCTTAAAACACAATATGGGTTGTTTTTCTTTTTAGAGTCACTACTTTTTAAACATCTCCCTCTCTTTTCTCATTATTTGTCTTTAGTTACCCCATCACTTCCTCCATCTGCATGACTTTTTATCCTCCTTTAGTTTACTTCTTGTCCTTCCTCCCATCAGTCACTGTTTTTTGGCCGCAGCAGCTTTTCTATTAGAGTAGACAGACAGGAAATGGGGGAAAGACGCGGGAGAAGACGCGCGGGCAAGTCGGCGACAGGCCGGGACTCGAACCTGCACCGCCCGCACCATAAAGCGGCATATGCACGTAGTCGCCTGCACCATATATGAAATATGTCTCGCTCTGCATTCGGAGTCTTCAGTCTTTTACAGAACCTACATGTGACATGTAAGTTCACTGGTGTTTCACATTTTCCAAACCATCTGACCTCACTGCAAACCAGTGACTCCACTTAGAATCTGTGTTCAACACCTGCTGTGTTCTGTTGGTGTTGAAATGTAGTGAAAGAATCCCGCCAAAATTATCACCCAGGGTACATTTATTTATATATGCACCAAATCACAACAAACAGTTGCCTCAAGGTGCTTTATATTGTAGGTAAAGACCCACAATAATTACATAATCTATGACTTCACCTTCCGAAGCTTCAGGCAAGATAATTGTGCCTATTATTATATCTTAAAGACAACAGACACATTTTCCCGCAGGATCCTTTTAGCTAAGGCAACACAGTCGTCGTCCTCCTCTCTCTGAAGAGGTGAGCTGCCTGTGTGTAACTATGGTCGTTGTCACTGCTTGTTTTCTTCACCAACTTTGTGACAGGACATTTTGCACAAGGGAAAAAGCTTCAATTAGTGGCGCATTCTTTGTTTGAGCAGAATTTTCAAGTAACCTTACTTTGTGTGTCTGTTTACGACGTCCCATAGAGTTAAGAAGCATCTCAGTGTCATTAGCTGCCTCAGATCCAAACTGTGTGGTTGTGTGGTAGCTGGCACCATGAATGCCTGTCTGCTCTGAAAATGATTCAAAGACTTTCTGCCCTTTTACAGAACATACATGATAACTGGTCCATACTTAGTGTTCAGGGGTTAAAGTGCACGAGCCAGCATTTCAGCACCTTCATTTAATGAGTAATTTCATGTGTAATATCAAGCAAGGAAGTTTGGTTATGCACTGCAGCCTGATGTTTCTTCCAGCTGCTGCCAATGAGATACTCAAATCAGGAAAAGTCTCCCCATGGTTCCACACTACAAACATCTTCTGTTCATTGTCACCTCTGCTATATATTCATGCATGCACATGTCAATACTTTTTCTTTTTCTTTTGCATTACACTTCAGCGTCTACCCATCCAGCTAGCTACACACGCTATTTCTGTACAGCACTGTCTGTCCTGCTAGCTAGAGGTACATTAGCGGGAGTTGGGAGAAAAAGCTTAATGTGTTTCTCTGAGCTACAGCCATCAGTCCTTAGAGAATTAGGACTGATGGCTTGTTACAGTTAATTCATTCCTGTTAGAGTTTTATGAATGTTTCTGTTCGTGATGTGTTGCCTGGTTAGTTCATACCGTGAGAAGTATGAAAGCAAACAAACGTTATCCTGGACAGGTCAGAGTGAGAGGTCTTCAGCACTGGGGTACAGTTTACAACAGCTGACTATGTTGAACTGCTGCGGGGCACAGGTTAGGTTAGGTCAGAGGTCGGAATCAAAGCTTGAATTTATGATACCCTTTAGTATCACTTGCTTACAGTGTATGAAATGTTTGGAACAAAGATACAATTTTTGTAGTTTTGCCTCTGTACACAACCGCAGTGTCCACAGTGGATTGTAAATCAGTGACTGAAGTGCAGACTTTTAGCTTTAAATCAAGGGTTTTCCAGAATGGGTACTGTTTAAGAATTATTGCCATTTTTATACACTAGCCTCATTTTCACAGGTTAAAAATTAATGGGACAAACTAACATGAATTCAAGGACTTGGATAAAAAAACTTTTGCAGCAAATGTTTCCTCTCATGAGTTGCTCTGATAGACCTTTACTGCAGCCACCCTCAGTTGCTGCTCTTTCTGCCTTCAGTTCTGGATTTAATAACGGAAAAACATGCTGCGCTGGGCTGAGATCACACTACTGACTTGGCCATTGAAGAATTCTTGGGTTGCTTTTGCAGTATGCTGTTAAGTACCGTCTCATTTGAATGCAGAGTGTAGCCCTGTGCACTTCACAATCATCCTGCTACATCTATCATCAGTCACGCCATCAGTAACAGTAGTGACCCATAGCCATGTGTGGCTCCACCATGAACTGTTTCTCTGTCTTCAGTGGCCCTTCAGGCCTTTTGGCATTACTGAGCTGGCCAGTGCATTCATTCTTTTTAAAAATGTACCAGATTGTTGATTTGACCACTTTTTGCTTTCTCTCTGATAGGTTCATTTAGGTTTTTGAACCTCATGATGGCCTCCCTCTCTTGCACTAACATCTCTTTGGGACTAATATTTAAAATGATATTAAAATTACAGTGAACAGCTATAAAATACAAATTCAACATTTTGAATCAAGCTAAGACATCATGCCTGCTTCATTTGTCATGCAATAACAAGGAAGTAGGCCTCACCTGGCCAGGAAACTGCCCCATTAAATTTGAACCTCTGAAAATGGAGGACTGTAATTCCTTAAACAATTCATGCAAATTTTTCATAAAACCCCTTGAATTAAAGTCTGCACTTCAATCACATATTGATTGTTTGATTTACAATCATTATTATCATCTGTACACTGTGGTGGTGTAGAGAGGGAAAAGTGCAAAAATTGTCTGTCTCAAACATCATGGAGGGGACTGTAGCCTTTTCTGGCTAAGGGTTGGAAAGCAGCCATGATGGCTCATGTAACATCTGCTTATGTGGTGTAGCATGCAGTAAAGAGCAGTAAACATCCAAGCCACATCTACTGAGCTCACAACACAAAGAGTTTTTTCTAAGGGACTCACTCCCTCGCTTGCACCAGTGTACCGGATCTTAACCTCTATAGTGACGTATGCATCTACGGTTTTCACCGTGTTATCCCGTACCTTGTCCAGATACGTGTAACTCCATGTCTTTCCATCAGCGAAGACTCGGGAGATGATTCTTCCCTGACTGTCGTATTCCCATCGCTCTGTGGTTGGGCCCCTCTGGAGGCCTGTCACCTGACCCGTGCTGGACACACAGACAAAAAGTTAGATGACTAAAACACGACTTACACTCGTTTTCTGAGCACGTCATTGGCACTAATCATCATTATTACTTAGCTAAGCCTAAGCTAAGTAATAGCATAATTATTTTTTGGTTCCTGTTTGTTTGATTGAGCTTCTTCCCTGTGTTTACCCTTTTTCCTATGTCTCATGTATTTTCTTGTATTTGTGTACCTTTGTTTTGCCTAGTCATTTCCTGTTTTATTTTGGTAATTGCTTTTCTTTGTGTACCTGATGATTTGATGTTCTCCAACCTGTGTTGGTCCTTTTCCCTCATGTGATTCCCAGCTTGTTTCCACCTGTGCCTTATTTCAGCTTTGACTGTATGTATATGTTTATGTTCCACCCATGTTTTCTTCTTTTACTGGAATATGTCAAGTTTAGTTTTTTATCTGTCTTGAACTTTATCAGTTTTCTGAATAAACCTCAAAATATTTTTGAGTCAGCATTCAGTTCTATTCTATTCATATAGCACCAGATCTTAACACTTCACTTAAAGTAAATGGACTAGTTCTTTTTGGAATCCCACTTTCTCTGTCATAGAACGTTCTAGTCTTACTGACCACTCAAAGCACTTTAAGTTGTTCCCACACTAGGTGAGCCATACTGTGCCAGGGCCTAGCCTTAGCATGCATATCCAATAGCTTCTCAGTGATAGCAGCCTCTGTGAAAAATACCACATTCAGCAAGGCACGTAAGAGGATAGTGTGCCACAACATCAAAAAATGCTTCAAATCACGAACATTGTTGTGGTTAGTAAAAGCACTTTGAACTGTGTGTGTGTGTGTGTGTGTGTGTGGGACAGAACATGAGTTGGAGGGTGAATTTGAGATGTTGAGACAAACTGAAGTGTACTCGGGCCAGGCTCATCAACCCTAATTAAAGTGCGCACCATCAGACGGTGGAAAAGGGACAGTGCTCGAGCACATAAGCATGGCTATTCAAAGCTGTTGTCACTAAAAACCACATTCACACATCGCTTTATTCTTTTAACACAGGTGTTGGGTTCGCCTCTTCTTTGGATCGTTGGAGCACTCGGAGAAAATGCACACAGCCACTGGAAGAAACTCCACATAAAGACACCAGAAAGGTCTGAATACAGAATCTTTGTGTACCACAGAAGTCTGTGTTGCACCATCCTGTGCCAAAGTGAAACAGGTACAGAAGGAATTACCTGGAGTATGTCAGATTAACTGACAGCAGCTTGCTACTGGGAACCCAGAGTGTTGGATGGCCTTGGGTGTCGTAGATAATCTTCAGCAGGAACTTCCTGTGGTCATCATAAATTTTCTCAGTTCGCAGTGTACGATCATAATCCACGGACAGCAAATTCCTCCCATTCACCTGAAGGGGTGGAGACACATTCATAAAACATACATTAAAACATAACATACCAAAAAAAACAAACTATGAAGCACAATGCACAAAAACTCTGTTGTGAAGCCAGCGGGCTAAATTCTTTATAAATATGAAGTATTTTGGAAAATACATTTGCAAAAATTTGTTCTGAACAAGTAAAATGCACAACAGAACGTCATGTTGCTTGAAACTGAGGAATTTGAAAGTAATTATCCTCATCACTCTTTGGGTGTCCTTAAAGGTGCATTTGTGATTTCACTTTTGTCTTTCCTCTGTTAATTATTCACTAACAAAGTAGGCTAGGACCCAACCTGCTGGTTCAGAACGATGAAGAAAGCCTAACTTACCGTAGATCACCAAAGAATGTGGTTGATGATGTTTTGTTGCTATGATTTTTTATTTTTTTATAAAAGAAAATAACGAATAATAAATACAGGCTCCAATAAGCAGAGTGTCTACATATGTGCTTTTTTCTTAGGGAGAACAACACTAGAAATTTAAAAAAACTTTTAGAAATAAGAGCCAGAAAGATGAGAACGGCGTCCCAGAGATGCTGTTGTTTACAATCACTACACCCCGAGAATACGCCATGCTGTAGAATTGGCTTCCTGGCTGAACCAACGGCAAAGCAATAAATAACTGCAGGTGTTGATGTCATCAACACCTGCAGTTATTTATTGCTTAAATGAAAATCTGTGCCTGAGTCAGAGAACTGAAATAAACCGCTGATCTCAGACCGACTGAACGCTGCAGCATCATAGCACCAGCTAACAAGCCTTTCCTGAGCCACAGGAGGGCCTTCCTACCTGTGGCCATCAAACGCCATACCTCCTCACGTAATAGGTGACACTGCGGTTCACCAGGGTAACTTATTATGTGTACATGTATATACATATACAGTATGTTTCAGATTTACATTTATTATCACAGCCGCTGCCTTAATTGTAGTCCTAAGAAATTTCCCTCTGGGATCAATGAAGTCTTCAGATTCTGATTTATTGCTTTCTAAACGACACGCTGTTTGTTCAAAGTCCCATTTACAAACACAGACAGCCCTGGTTTGGTGCTAAGTTCACCTCATGTATTCCCTGTAGCAACAGGAAATACTACAAATTAGCCAATCATCTGTTTTATAGACCTATTTAATTAAAGAAAGAGTGTTGCTGGAAAATGTTCAAGAGCCTTTTATCTCATCTTTTCATTTCAGCCACTCATTCATTTGTAAATTAACACCAGTTGAATGCAGTGAGGTGAATAAGAGGGCAAAGAAGTACTATATTGGATATGGATGACATCCAAAGCCATGCAGAGACAGAACCAGTCCATATAAGGGGAGACAGAGCATTTTTAATTTTATCCTACCATTAAACAGGATTCTCTAACTGTCCTCTATGCGTGCTGTGAATGGGTAGTCAGTATTTGTTATTCAATTATTCCTAAATTTGCCATAGGATTAGAAATAATTACTTTTGCAGCAGTTTGATCTAACAGTTTGATCAGTTACAAATTCAAAAGGCTCCCCATGTTGAGCTGAACATCCCTCGAATCAGCCACATCCCTTACATTATTGACAAATATGACGTGGAAGTCGAAGTTGCTAAACAAATACATATGGAGATTAAAAATCCCATCAGCAGCTGTCCTGCGTGATATACTTGTCATCTCATAGAAGCTGCTGGCGTTGGCAGTTCTTGTGTGGCAGTAGATGTTTTCATTATTTTATCCAGCAAGCTGCTTAAACATGCAGCTTTCTCATTAACTGCTATCTTGTCCGGAGTCCACATTTCTCAGCAGCGGGATTAGCACACCACATAAACACAGTAAGACTATCAGTATTTAGTAGAAAGACTGGATTAAAGTTTGCTGCCGTTCAAAGCTTCACAATCACACTGTCATCATAAAGTTGGCATCTTGATGCTGCTGCTGCAAGACAGCTGGATTTTCATTGTGGTACACATGAATACAAATGTGCACATAATTTATTTATGCTCACTTCTGCATGCTCAGTTATAAAAACACATCTACCTACAGCTCATTACTGCCAGCTCACAATAGAATACTCCCTATTATGACTAGTGGGCCACCCGTGGTGATACTTTCATTATGGTTTATTGGGTTGAGAGCCGCACAGCTGTGTTTTTCAAATTCACCAGAGGCCACATGACGGAACAGATTTTCTCCTATTAGGCTGGGATAGTGAGAGTGTGTTCATATAATATTCAAGCTCCGCAGTCAAACCTTTATTTCCTAATAAACACAAACACGAGGCTTCTCTGCCCCGTTACTCACCTCACTGCATTCAACCGGTGATACAGAAAGAGAAACCCCACACTGAGGATGTGCCAAAAATATTCAGTCTAGTAATTCACATGCTTACCACAGCACACCCATGAACATGCACCTAGAATTCTCTTATGCTAGCCATTCATAGTCATATAAACAACATGCGAAATGATTATAGAGACCAGAGATTGATTATAGAGTAAAACAAACAAAACAAGACCTTAATTTAAACTAAGACCCAGAGAATTACATGATTATGAGAAACAATTTCGCTGTGATGTTGCAATGAGAAAAGGTTCTAGGTAACAGCTATACATGAAATCAAATGTAATAACTAGCAGCTTTGGATCATCTGAAAAAAGTGCTGATATCATGATAAATACGACTGGCTGTCAAATGGACTGATTCTAGTTTCAGTTAAAGCTCATGCACATTGCTTGAGCTGAAGAGCACTCACTCTGAGTTTTCTTCCAAAGACGATGACTTTTCCCCGTGTCTGCTCCTTCCTGAACCTCCATTCCACCAGGTTCTGGCCGTTCTCTCCTGGCAGAGTCATGTTGCGTCGTGCTACAGTTGGGTTAGCGGCACCTAAATAGGTATGAAAACGTGAAGCCCTGACAGTTTATTTTAAAAACATCTCAACCAAAAAATTAATAAAATAAATAAAATGCAGAATGTATGGTTCACATGTGATATGTGCTGTGTGTGTAAATGTTGAAAGCAGAATTCCTGTATTAAAATTCAGACATCAATCACTGTGAGCATCAGCTGTGTGTTTATTGATGTGGACGTTATATGGCTACAATTTGGTAAATGCAAAAGCTTGGCAGGTCGGCACTAAATGCAACTTAACAATAACAACAAAACCTAACATGAATGAAAGCAGAGACAGGGTTCTAGCCAGCGGTTGATCACCCGGCGCGGTGCCATGTTGAGGTCGTCTTGTGCCGGGCGGAAATAATACTACAGTGCACTGCACTGTAGTATTATTTCCGCAATTTGCAATCTACTACCAGGCACGGGAAGTGTCGTTCACGATGTGCACACGCGATCTCATGACGGTCATGTTCCCGCTCTATTTTGTGTGGCTACAGAAAGTAAAATGGTGACCAGCGTGAACACGAGGGGAAGAAGAGCAGAAAGGGAGCTAAAAGGACATCATGCTGACAACATGATGATGGATAGTAACAGCTGATCGGAGAGATAAAACACTTGGATTCTAATATTTTTGAATGCTTTTCATGCTGCACATCAATTAGTTAAACTGCAGGAATGTCTTAAAGACATAAAGGCCTGGATGACCTCTAATTTCCTGCTTCTAAATTCAGATAAAACTGAAGTTCTTGTACTCGGCCCCACAAATCTTAGAAACATGGTGTCAAACCAGATACTTACTCTGGATGGCATTACTTTGGCCTCCAGTAACACTGTGAGAAATCTTGGAGTCATTTTTGACCAGGATATGTCCTTCAATGCACATATTAAACAAATATGTAGTACAGCTTTTTTACATTTGCACAATATTTATAAAATTAGAAACACCCTTTCTCAGACTGATGCTGAAAAGTTAATCCATGCATTTATTACTTCTAGGCTGGATTATTGTAATTCATTATTATCAGGCTGTCCTAAAAACTCCCTGAAAAGCCTTCAGCTGATCCAAAATGCTGCAGCTAGAGTACTGACAGGGACTAGAAAGAGAGAGCAGATTTCTCCCATATTGGCTTCTCTTCATTGGCTCCCTGTTAAATCTAGAGTAGAATTTAAAATCCTTCTCCTAACATACAAGGTCTTGCGTGGGTTTCCTCCCACAGTCCAAAGACATGACAAAATCCCACAGTGGGGAAATTACAGAATAATGCACTGAGTGTTTCCACCTCTTTTTGCTCTGTTTATACTTCACTCTGTATTTAATCATTATTATTAATCTCTGCCTCTCTTCCACAGCATGTCTTTTGTCCTGTCTCTCTCCCCTCAGCCCCAACCGGTCACAGCAGATGACTGCCCCTCCCTGAGCCTGGTTCTGCTGGAGGTTTCTTCCTGTTAAAAGGGAGTTTTTCCTTCCCACCGTCGCCAAGTGCTTGCTCATAGGGGGTCGTTTTGACTGTTGGGTTTTCTCTGTACTTAACAATTGAGGAGACTGTTTGTTGTGATTTGGCGCTATATAAATAAAATTGAATTGAAAAAGCACTCTGGGACACGTTGAATGCATGATGTAAGTGTAACCCTTCTGGTTCATATTCATAATTAGAGCTCTGCGTCGAATCCCCTCTGAATGCTGTAACATGCGACGTAACCTTATGTGCACTTCTCCAAAAATGTAACTACACATCCACAAGGATTGTGATTACAGGGTAAGCTTGAGAGGTGATTTCTGGTTATGTACACCCCCCACCCCCCAGATTTAGATTAGCCAGTTTTACTGTTTAAAAGAAACAGAAAGTATTTGATTAATTCTGACAAATTTCATTGTGTATCTGTGTCTTGTATCTGCAGCACTGTGTCTGGTGCAGTGATGTTGCCTCTGTTCCTCCGGTGCTTGGTGCCTGTAGTTGCAAGTGTGTGGTAGGTGAGTAAGACCAGAAATGTTCTATACAACTGCCAGATCTATTAATGCATAAGAAGATAAAATAAGTGAATGGGTACCCAGTACCTAATTGTGTACCATTAAGGCCATAATTCCACAATGCCAAAAAAGTTGGGGTGCTTTGTAAAATGTGAAAACATTTGCGATGATTTGCAAATCTCATAAACCTACATTTTAATAGAACACCAGAAATATATGAAATGTCTAAAGTGAGACATTTTAGTGTTTCATGAAAAATATTATCTCTTTCTGAATTTAATGGCTGCAACATGTTTCAAAGAAACTGTGACGGTGCAACAAAAGGTTGGAAATGTAAACAGTACTAAGAAGAAATGGCTGCAGGAACATTTTACAACTAATCAGGTTCATTGGCAACAAGTCGATAACATGATTGGTTATAAAAAGAGTATCTTAAAGAGGCAGAGATTCTCAGGAGTAAAGAACTTCATCGTCTCATCATCTACTGTACATAATATCATCAAAAGATTAAGAGAATCTGGAGAAATGTCTGTGTGCACGGGACAAGAAGGAAAAACTTTGGGCCTCAGAAGGCACTGCAGTAAAAACAGGCATGATTTTGTCATCAGTGCACGGGCAAGGTTACCATTAACATAAAAACTAATTAGAATTATTAAATACCTCAGAAAATATCTGCTCATATTTATCAATGACAAAAAGTCATGCAGAGTACTTATTTTAAGTTCAGTGGCCTATTTAGTTCACGCTGTTCAGACACTTGCTCTTTGTTTTGTTTTGTCAAAGTTTGATGAGCTGCATTTTACCATGTAGCTGTCTTTAAGCGGACACGTACACTTCGTCATTCTCCGTGTAGATCTACAGTGCTCACTAGTCCAGAAATTCCTGGTCTGATTAAAACGGAACATTTTCCCATACACTCCCATACAGCCGGGTGAGCACTGAGCATCAGAATACCATGACACCCTGGTATATGATCCTCTTCACAAAACAGGCCTGTTAAGGGTGTTTAGCCGGAGAGAGACGGGCATCGCAGAGAAAAGGGAATGGCATGTGACATGGCTCACAACAATTTACACGGAAATCTGCCATACTGCGCACAGAGTAATTTCAACATGTGTAGATGAGCAGGAAACCAGTGGCTTACGCACACTGCACCACATCAATCTAAATGAAGTCGGGTTACAGTTCTCTGATACATCATAAACTCTGAGCACTGTGCTGAAAACACACCTGCCAGTATATGGGGCTCTGTCTGGTAGTGCGTGTCCATCCCATTGGCATAGATCACCCTCAGTGAATGGTCGTTACCCACCTGGTAGCTGTTACGAAGCTGGTCTGTTAGAAAGGAAAACATATCATGAACGAACTGCACATTTTCCAAGGCATTTACTGAAATATACAGTATTAATTCTTAACTGACCTAAGGGTGAAGGAGAAAGCGACAAAGACAGGGAAGCATAAAGGTCAAGAGGAAGAGGGAGATGAAGTGATAAATGTAAGGAGAGAACCCATGCAATTCATTCCAGAGGGCAGCGTTTGAGCCTGCTGATGGAGCAGAGAGCATGCATTAACATCTCCCAGCCTCTTTTAATTAGGTTCCCCTTGACCTCTCACAGGACTGATGGGCAGTGTGTGTGCATACAGCACAGAGATGGGGAGAGTGAGACACAGAGTGAGGTTCTGTCAACTAGATCAGTGTTACTGACCATATTTGTAACAACAAACTTACCAACAAAACTTTCAAAAACAATCAATTAAAAAAACATTTTTTGGTCAAGGTTCAATTGAAAAAATAGATCTGACAGGTTTTTTTTACCTATTGGCAGAGGATATTTCACCACTCGATCAGTGTACATGTGATAGAGTTCACTCAGCTCCATTTTTATTTAATATCACACATTGCAACAGATGCCAGACCTCCTCCTTGTAGGCTGATTCATCATTATTTTTAATAAGTCCTACAATGGTGGCGTCATCTGCAAATCTGACAATGATGATGGTGTGAAAGGAGAACAGTCCTGTGTGAAGAAGGAGTAAAAGAGGGGGCTGAGGACGCACCCCCCCGGTGTGCCAGGGTTTAGGATGAGAGTTGAGGAAATGTGATCTTCCATCCTGACATCCAGTATCCAGGTGAGCTGCTGAGGCCTACGTTGCTCAGCTTCTGAACTAGTTAATATGGTTGTCCTGTATTAAAGGCGGAGCTTAAGTCCATGAACAGCATCCTAGGTGTTGCTGTTGTCCAAGTGTGCGAGGGCTGTGTGGAGAGATGCAATTATGGCTTCCTCTGTTGACCTGTTTGGCCTTTGCAAACTGGTGTGGATTAAGGTCAATAGGACCAGCAGCCTTGATGCTAGACAGGATGAGTCTCTCAAAACATTTAGTGACGGGAGTTAGAGCGATCGGGCAATAGTTGCTTAGGTAGCTCCCCGTGTTCTTCTTGGGCACTGGAATGATGGCGGCTGACTTAAGGCAAAAGGGAACTGCAGACTGTATTAGCTAGAGACTGAAAATGGTGGTGAAAACCTCTGCTAGCTGTTCTGCACATGCATTAAGTACCCTTCCTGTGATTCTGTCTGGGACAGCTGCTTTCCTCGCGTCAACTCTGCGGAGCATGAACCTAACCTGATACTGCCGGATGGCCTCTCTGTTGTGTCGGTCAAAGCGGATAAAGCACGGGTTCAGGGTGTCAGGTAGGGTGCAGTCTGAGGAGTCTGATGATGTATGGGCATCCTTGTAGCTGGTGTCTTGATCCCCCGCCACGTGTCCCTGGACCTGCTGCTGTTGAAACGCTCATTGATGCACTGCTTGTATTTTTGATGCCCCTCAACAGGGACGGACGTGCCCGGCACTCCCACCTTTATAATTTCACATTTTTCTAGATCACTTGCACACACATGCAGTTTATGTTATAGCAAGAAGGCATAACTATAAATAATGCACATGAATTGATGGAGTGGAATGCCACACTTGTCGATCGTTTGAATAACTTATATTCCAATCAATACTGTTGTGCTGTGAGGGAGAATCTGTGTGGCCACACACATAAATCACCGCCAGCCTCACTTCAAGGCCTCTCTTCAAATGACTCATTAGTTCAGATTTAACAAGAGCACCAGTGCTAAAGTAATGTTTCCCCTTCCTGTTTAAGGTTGAGTTTTTGACATGAAGTATGACAAGGATGCTGAAAGGAGCAGCGCTACTTTTGCAGTTCTCAAAAATTATAAGAGAAGATGCAATGACAGATTAATCCACAGGTTGCACACGTCCTCATGTCAGATCTCTTTTTATAATTTTTAAAGTGTATTTTACAGCTTAAAGACAAGCTGCTGATGTAATAAAGTACAAGGGGAGAAACTTTACATTGCTTGTTTTGTGAAGTAGTCACCGGACGTATGTGTCAGGTGGTGGTACCAGGGTGTACCCTGTTCTACCCTGGGTTATTATGTTAAGGAGAACCCTGGTATCAGGAGGAGGGGTACAGCATACAGGCGAGGTGAAGTCTACAACATCTAAACCTAGGAGTGGCAGGCACCAAGAACTGAGACGCTGGCTTTAATATTAATAAAAAATTTATCAGGCCAGCGCCATGCTTTTCCTTGAAGTCATTTCTAAAGTATGGCCACTTAAACTGACTTTAAAAAAATAGGAAAAAAACAGCAGAGAACAGCAGAGATGCTAATAGCTAGCCCATCATCAGCCCAAATGCATTTTCAGAGTGAGATCAAATCCAAAGCAGCAACAATGCTGAAAACAATAACAAACCAAAATTATATTTAAACTCATGGAGCACATTTTTCAGTACACCGACCAGCTGTGCTGCTGTGAAAGAAGCAAACAATAAGACCAAATGTTTATCATATCGACAGATTTTCCATTATGTCTCTGGGTTTCTCTATTTGCTTTGAAACACTAAACACAAACAACTTTGGCAGTTTCTTTTGATAAATAGTAGGGTGCTAATATATATTTAAAATGATGAGAATACAGTAATTCATAATTAAATATCCTTAGGTACGAGATTTACATTGACATTTAATAGAGTGAACAAAGAACACCTTCAGTGTTTTATGCCCGAAATCTTTCTTTTTCTTTTGAATTATCAGTTTAAAATACTTGATTAAACTTAAAAGATTGTGGTTTGGTTACAATACACCAATTCAAATCAGGACGGCAGTGAGATCTGCTACTTTAGCTAATACTTTAGCTTAATGAGAAATTTATTACTGTACACTGTGTGAAACCTTTGAGCTTAGCCGCCTTCTTCTGAGAACTGATGATCGTATTGGACTGCTAGTGACTAATTTAGTTAACTGTGAACCAGGTAGTATTTTTAAGAGAAAAAGAGGTGAATAAAGAGGATATACCCCTTAATTAAACTGGGACTGAACTGTTTAGTATTGTAAATAACTTTCTTCCTTACTCTGCCTGCAGCAGCTCCTTACCTTGCACCAGAGTGTAGAAGGAGTCTATCGATGACAGGTTGGTTGTTATAGCAACATCCTCATCCCTCCCCGACGTCTCAATGTCCACAGCAACAGCCCCTGACGACATGTCGCTGTGGAGATTGGTTACCACGCCGGTGGGGAAGGTCACGTTAGTCAGACGACCCTCGCTGTCATAGCTACAAGGAGGGAGGAAAGAGACATTAGGTGAAATACGCTCTGTGGATACCTGCAAAAACACCTGAATCTGCATAACTCAGCCTCACTCAGCTGACTCTGAGAATTCATTTTAGTGAAAGCAGGACTGAATCTACCCAGCTACAGCAGAGACTGTAAAGGTTACATCAAGACATAAACTGAGGAAGGAAGATTACGATTCTTTTCTGTCAGAAGAGTTGGAATTGTTTTATTATATAAAACATATAACATAAATACAAAAAGCTGCTCACTCATAGAAGGTGGTCCAGCCAATCTGGATACTCTTGGTAGCCAACAAGCCACTGTTCCCATGGTAAGTAAACAAGACCAGTTCCTGACCCTGAGCGGTGAGAGTCTTCAGACCTCCATTAGTCCCAATGGTCAGCCAAATGACCTACACACATACAAAAACACACATACACATGGGCACAAAGGGGATACATGTTCATAGTCTGCTAACAATGCTGTCCTTCTAACATCAGTATGTGTTGGCAGTACATGAAGGTGTGCAGCATCTCACCTGATTGTCAGGGGCGACCACACGTACAGGCATCCTGTTAGTGTCTCTGCGAATGCGGAGTGTGTTTCCGCTGCTGTCCGTCACTGCAGTCACATCCTCCTCATTGCTAAGTGTGCGCGCAAATAAATTACAAATGTAACATGTCACAACAGAGGACGATAACACAAATAGATGAAGTGCCTTGTTGTGCAGATTTAAGCAATTTTATGACAAACATAAATTTATGACATTAACAAATGTGTGAAACACACAAACCTGTAGCTGAAGTTGTATTTATAGTCTCCAGTGACCAGAGACATGGTGAACTGGTGAGTTCCATTTGCATCGAACACATAGAGCTCTTGAGAGGCTGGAGAAGCCACTTCATAGGAGCTGGGACCTGAAGCCAGAGAGCCTGAACACAAACCAAAAGACCTTTGACTTCTTTATTACTGAATATTGTTTAATACCTTCGTCTTCTATTTGGGTCATTCCACCTCAAATCAGCAAATTTTTGGGAACATTTTCTGCTACACTGTCTCAGATTTGCAATAAAACATTTTATGGTCCAAAATTTGAACATAATGATGGCTGTGAATTTTTTGCTTCATATATCAGAAACTTCTGAAGATAAAATTATTTGAAAAATGGTCTGTCGACCTACTTCCAGGCCTTTTGTTGCACACTGAAATTTGAGGCAATGTTTGGAAAATGAATATCTCAAAAACTATTAAAGATAAAAGTCTATAACTTCCATTGGTCTTTCAAACTGAATCAGCGACTGTAATTTAGGACAGATGCGTCAAAACATGTCTGAGTCCTTGCAAGGTAAAATATGAAGAAAAAAAAAGTCCAGCACTCCTGCATTTTCCATATCCCCAACGACAACTAGTGACCATTTCTGAATGATATATATTTGAATTTCACAATACTGCAAAATAAAGAATGTACTATCCTTTCCACAGACATGAAGAAAATGCTATTTTCATTCAACTTTCATTCTGGATTGAGCAAATATCACAAGCTGTACCACAAAAACAAAAACAGCAGTAAAAACATGAATGGAACAAAATTTTGGAATTTCTACATGTTACTCTAATTATTTGCATATTTTTCATTTTCAAGACTGGACAATCTTTAGTACCACAATACCTGCACTGATTTTAGATTTAAGCTCATTTAGATCATTCCATCTATCCTCTGCCACTTATCCTTTTGGGGGGGGGGTCAACAAACACAGACACACACTCACACCTGAGGAAACCCACGCAGACACGGGGAGAAGGCCCGGGCCGAGGTGCAGCAGTGCTAACCACCACACCGCTGCGCCGCCCCCAGATTTTGTTAACATTAGACTTTATTGTTATTTTATTATTATTATTGAGGACTTTACTTTTTGGTATTTTCCATTTAGGCTCCACTATAACACAATTATTTTCCAACCTTTGGGGTAAATAAAGTATTTCTTATGATTTATGCTCATTAAAATATGAAGACAAGCATTTGACTGACACCCCATAATATAAATATTACAACAGGAAAAATAAACATGACATTAACACGCCCTCTTTTGCACGTCCACTTTCTTTCTGCATGCACTCTATATACAGACCAGTAGGCGGTTGGTTGCGTCGTATGGCTCGAATCCGGATGTTTCCCAGATCGGCCACGTACAGCGTCCCATCAGGAGACACCACCAGAGAGGAGGGACAATTAAGCCTGGCATCTTTAGCATAGCCATCTCCTGTCTGATAGCAGTCGCAGTTTGCATCATTCTACAGGACAGCAAACAAGTGAGAGACAATGAACAACAGCACAAAGTTAACCTCATATGCATTCTAATCCAGTTCACTGTTTGGGTGCTGTGCATTCATTTTCAGTTCAAATACCTTCAGTGAGCTGAGCAAAATGACAGGGGACTGAAAATAACAATGAGGCCGAGGTGGTGAGTACCTTGCAATCACAGTCAGATGGCGCTCCAGCTAGATGGGTAATTTCTCCATCAGTTGACACCTGGTGTTGTGGTAAATGAAGTGAAGCAGAACTGAATCTGAGTCTCGTACATTTTATGACAACACCAGGACAGAAAATGCACATGATGATAAGGAAGTCTGCACATATGTGCCGCAGATGTCCTGCAGATTACCTGCCGAATACGGTGGATTTTCTTCTCATCTGTCTCTGCGATGTGGAGGACGCCACTGTAGGACAGGGCAATGGCTGAAGCCCCTTCTAGCATGGTCTGAACGGCCCTCTTTCCCATGGTGTATTCTATCCCAGGCACCTGGCAGTGCATGGGACGACCTGCCACAATACGTACCTGAACACACACACAGACACACACACACAAAAGTCATACATGATTGTTAGTTAAGACTGATTGAGCAGCGTTGTGCGTTTCATGCTGTGGTAAAGGAAAGCTCTAAAATACACACTGCACAAAGTATGCATTCAACAAAGATATACACAATACCTGTCTATTTTCAGTGATCTGTAGCACAACATTGTTATCCAGCACATAGATAGAGTTATCCATGGGGTTGATGGCTAAATCTGTGGGCCACTCTAACCGCACCTGGAAGCAAAGAGGACAGAGGAGAGGTGACACTTTCACTTCACTTTCATTGTTATTCATACAGACACACACACACACACACACAGACACACACACACACACACACACACACAGACCACATCAGTGTCATATTTCCTGATGAGAGTCATGACTTCTGGAGGTTTACTTTCATAGACGTATACCATACGATACAAACTACCTTCAGACGAGTGTTGTTGTGAACTATAAATAAAACTCCAGTCACCATTTTCTTCATTGTTTAAGTATTGTAACTGAAATTCATAAAGCCATCAAGTCAAGCCGACAAGTAAGAATGTTTTGCTTCTCTTAACTGTTCTGGGATTTCAGCTGCTCAACAGTTCACACCCTCCTTTGTTCTAAGTTTCATTTCATTGTGTGCCAAACAGGGACCTGAGCAGGCGACACAAGGGACCCTGAAACTGCTGGCTAAAGATATATGTATATTTCATAAAATAATAATTCACGTTGGCAGTGATGACACCTGAGTACGTCAATCAGAGGTCACTAAAGTTAATACTGAGCTCAGTGTGTAACTTTGCCACGTCAGTGTTGTAGTTTTCTTTGGTCCCTTCCCTGGTCTGATCAGGAGTGACATGTTTAGCTGCATGTTCCCATTAATGTGTCTAAAAACACAATATGGGCTTCATCAATATTCGGGAAACACTCTGGGTCTTGTTAGGAGAGATGACACCCATCCCACTTTGGATGGAGCAGCTCTCTTTTCCAGAAATCTGGCAAAATTGATTAACTGCAATTGGAAGTTGCAGTTTTACATGCTTCTATGCAGCTTCACTCCTTTGGTCATTCCCCCAGAACCCCATCCCCACTGAGCCCGTGTCTGCTCCCAGACCAACAAAAAAACAAACCAGCAAAAAATTATTTAAGCATAAAAATTTACAAAGAAAGAAGGATACCTCATCCTCAACTGCCCCAAAGAGTCAAACAGCTAAATGTGGATTATTCTATGACATGAATTTTTATCTTAGGAGGAAAAAATATTTCACCTTAGTTTTTTGGATCTTGGGGGTCCCTGATAATACATTAATCATAAAGTATGCCCATTAAAGTATCCCTTTAATGAGCTGCATGCACAGGGTTAAAACAGACCATGCTGTGGCCCTGGCTCAAGATTGGTGCTCACTATCACCTGGTGATATTGGCACTATGGTGCCCCAGCACGGTCCCCTTGACTGGCTCACTGTTGCCTGGGAAAATAGGATCCCCGACCCTGTCCCTGACCCCACACCGTGCCTTGCCCCATGGAACTGCAAGCCAACCACCAGGAACCCTGACCTCCAGCAGGCCCCAGGGGCCCACGCCTTGCTTTGCCCCAGGGAGCCACAGGAGAACCACTGGGAACCTTGACCTCCATCTCTCATTTTCCTCTTCATCCACAAACTCACTGTTTTCAAAATCAGGAAGCACAAAATTATAGCCTAACTGCTTGATCATGTTCCTGACACCCACAGAATGCTTGTGCTTCCATTTCCTGTAAGTAATAGTAGATAATAAGGCAAAAAACTGATTATGTTGATAACTATGCATCCCTGCACATCTCCATCCATAAGCATATAATTGTTGAAACAACAGTGGTCTAACTGCGCAATGTGACCCTGAAGCAACAAATGACAAACTACTAAAAATGTCTTTACTCATTCAAATATGCTTTTTTACATACTCATGCACATTGCAGATATTTTTTATTCAATGTTATTTTAAATATGTTGAAAAGTGAAATTTATCCGACCTTCTGCTGGCAGTGTGTGCATGTCGGCTTCCACCCCCAGACAAAAGCTCCAAATCACACCTACCTCAAATCCAAAGACTCATCATCAGACTTTGTGAACTTCTGATTTACTTTAAAAAATTTAAAATGGGGGTGTGAGGGCCAAAATAGTGGTTTGTTGCCTGAGGGCAACACCATGCCACAGAGGGTTAGGTCTCTTTTTTTCCAAGACAGAGACCTCAACATGTATAAACAACATATATAACTAACATCTGGATAAGGGTGGAGTGCCCTCTCAGGGATGACTGCCCCAGGTGGAGGTGTTTGAGTATGTTGGGGTCTTGTTTACGAGTGAGGGGAGCGGGAGGCTGACAGACTGGGGCTGTGGCTGCAGAGATGCAGAGTCTGCTGTGGTGAAGAGAGAGCTGAGCATAAACAGTGAAGCTGTCGATTTACTGGCCGACCTGCCCTCACCTGTGGTCACGAGCTTTGGGCAGTGAGCGAAAGCAGGAGATCACGGATGTACAGACACAGCTGATTGCCTCTTAGGGGTGCAGTCCCCTTCAAATGTTACCTGTCTTATGTGCATGCTGGTGTCACAAGTCAAAGGTCTCGCAGAGGTCAGATCGTTGCTGCCCAACACTGTGGAGATGATTCCATTACGATCCACTTTCCTAATCATAGTTCCATCCACAAAATAGATGAGTCCATTTTTATCAACTGCAATCCCTGTGAGTAGAGAAACACACACACAATTCACTGTGACAGCTACTTATTAACAGAACCACTTCAATGCAGTATGCAAAAGAAGGTTCTCCTGGATATTCTAGAGACATCCCGACCTGTGATATCATCTAGAATCCATTGAACCTTAAACTAATGCTGTTATGGGGCCAAAGGAACCCCTTCTCCACATTAGTGTGGTGTTCCCAATAAAGTTTATTTTGATTTTATATTTATGTAGGATAATGCGAGATTCAACTCTGGACCTATTGAGAAGTAGTGGGGCGTCGACACTGGTGTCCATATTCAAATATGCTCACTCTTACATTCTTGAAGGTTTTGATGGCTATGAACTAGTTTGCATTGCTTCATGATGTTGCTGAAAGAAGCTCAGCACAGCAGTCTTTATTTTTGCAAGCTATCTTGCATACCTGGACAGATCCTAGCTGTGACAACTTCACAACCCATTCTGTAAGTGGTACATAGGATAACTTGATCTTTATTCAAGCTGAAAGAACCTTTAGAATTCTCTGGAGCTTGAAAAAAGGTGAGTGGACTGTGGGCTTCTGGTAATCTTCAATATGTTGTTCAAGAGGAACAACACCGGCATCCCTTATGTGGCAGGCTTGTCAGAGAAACATGACATCCCAGTGTACCTCAAACCTAGTCACACTGTAAAGGCCTTTACACATAAAATACGTGCAAATGTTTCGTGTGTTAAAAATATTTTTTGGATTCACCCGTTCAAACCGGCTGCGTTATTGTGGCATTTATTTTTTCAGATCAAGTTTGATTTTTCCCATTTTGGAAAGCAAACAAACAGATGCAAACAAACAGATCTGACCAATCAGAGCGCTGCATTTGGCAGCGTGAGTTCAGATCTCAAAACATGCAATGATACACTGAATATTCAGTGATGCAGGAGCAGTAAAAATATACTATTTTTCCTTGGGGACACAGCTAGACGCTGCTCCGGGTCAACTGAGCCACTGAAATGATTTCTCGGCCGCCTCAGATGTGATCTCAACTCTGCCAAGACGAACTCAAACTGCCACACTGAAAGAAGTCGTGATGCAGCTTCAACTCTGGGATCAAACCATGAAATTTTAGGTTACACGACAAGTTCGCATCTGAAAGATTCAGAATTCCATGTCGGACAAACCCCCAAACACAAGATCAGCAACGTAGTGTCTGCTCTCCAGTGCAGTGAAGAGTGCTCGGACCTCTACATTGGAGGAACCAAACAGCCTCTTCACAAATGAATGGCACAACATAGAAGAGCCACCTCGACACGACAAGACTCAGCTGTACATCTGCCTCTAAAGGTCAAAGGTCACTCTTTGAGGATGCCAATGTTCACATTTTGGACCTGGAAGACAGATGGTTTGAAAGTGGAGTAAAAGAAGCATCTATGTCCACTGTGAACAACCATCACTGAACAGAGGAGATGGATTACGTCACCAACTTTCCCCCCTTACACTGCTGTCCTGAGCTCCGTCCCCAGACGTCTCAACCCCCATTCACACCTTTGTTCAGGTGAGCTCAATGGGTCACTTGTTAGAACGGGGCAGAGTCCCAGATTGGTTTCACCCCAAACCACTGACTGTGGTAACCTTGGCGCAAGTGATTGTCCACATGAACAATAGAGGGTCGCTACACCCACAGGGGGTTAAATACATGGGACTCTCCACATTTTGGCTTTAGAACTGTAGAAGCCTTTGGGATGAGAAGTGAAACATCGCCAAGTAACTTACAGAAGTTCAGTTGCCTTTTTTCAAGCTCCAGAGACTACTATGACCTTGATGACTGAGAACCTCATAGGATTTCGATATAGTGAGAAAAAGTGCTATTCCACAGAAAATGACCATGCTCTGTTTCCTTCAAAGAACAAGAGTTGTCTAGCAGAAACATAGCCACGCGGTAACCAAATGTGGCATCTCTGCCCTAGCTTATTTAATTGAAGGTGCTGAATGTTGGCTTGTGGGGATTCTGTGCCTCCTCAGCCTGTTCCTTCTTTGTAACACTGACGAAGAAGCATCAGTGTTAAAAAAGGCATGTGGCAGAGCGGGCGCTGCTTTTAAAGGGCAGGGGAAGATCTGAGCTGAGTGTTCATGACTGATAATATATCACAAACTCAACTGTTGTATTTCCAGCTTTTCACAAGGCTGTACTAGCTACAACAATAAAAAAAAAAAAAACAAGGACTAAGTATTTTAAGATCTATTGTGCCTTTAAAAATAATGCCAACTAATTTACACATCACTGCCACAGCAGAAAGCTTCAGCGTCCAGGTTATGAGAATAGCTCGACTTTTTCTCCAAAACGGCTGAGCTAATAACAAAAATTAATTGAAAGTGAATTTAATTTAATTGAACAAATATTTCAGCTAGCTCCTACACTTCACCTCCCACACTGTGCGTATCATTTGCCCACTACCAGGGACTCTTTGCAGCTCTGCAGTTCTGGTGAAAGGACAAGAACACATCTGACATATAATAAATCCAGTATGGCTATGGTTATGAAACTGTGTGTGTGTGTGTGTGTGTGTGTGTGTGTGTGTGAGAGAGAGAGTTTGTGTATGCACCTTTTGGTCCCAGCAGCTGTGCCTCTGTAGCTTTTCTTCCATCTCCACATCGTGCTTCATCAAATGGAGGACACTGCTCACCTGTACCAGCCACTACTTCTCCATTACCTGAAGAAACACACACACACACACACACACACACAGACACACACACACACACACAAATTATTAACCAAAGAAAGGTGAAGAACTGCAATTTTACTGGGGTCCTGTGCAAGAACACTGTATTATAATTAAATGAACAAAGTTTGCTTTCAGTTTTAGGCAGCACAATGCTGATGCTTACTAATGAGGTCGCGGGCACCACTGAGCATCTTGGGACGGTAAATTCGTCGTGAATTAGTGTCCGACACATACAGCTGCCCTGTTACTGGGTCTGTGGCTAAGTAGTAACGGTGAGCAGGGTTGTTGCTGTGGAGTGGAGTGACAGATGAACAAGAGTGGGAACAAACAAGAAAGACATGAGAAAAATCATCAACATCTTTGACATTAGCGGTGAAGGAGCAACAGTTTGAAGTGCACACCCTGACTTAAACACCTGTGCTGGGTGTACGGCAGTCCACAGTAACCCATTACTGTAATCAGCTCCCATTTGTCTGAAACACAGTGCTGTGACACATTACTGCACTAAATTCAGTAATCAGACTACAGTAATGAATAAAAAGGAAGGAGAAAAGGTGCCTTCTGAAAGGCCTGTATGTACCTGTAAAATGTTTAAACAACAACAACAGTTCAGATTAATACTTTTGTTCCAGTGTGATGACAATGTGAAAATGAAAGCGACTTCCTAGGGCTCACGATAATGAAGAAGTATGAATAAAAAGCAGATTGATGGACTGAAAGCCGGGAGTACTAATTTACTACCAGGGTTGTTGGTGTGTTGGTTGGTGTCGTTATGCTGTAACTAGTGTGACAGTGTGCACTTATGTGTACGTGCATATGTGTACAAGTCTTTGCTTGAGATTTAACTGCAGGTGTGTGTGTGTGTGTGTGTGTGTGAAAGGGAGAGCACATGAGAAGTAGGTCTGTCTGTCTGGATTGAATGATGCGGGTGTGATGCGCCATCACTCGTCTGTACCACACTCCAGTCGATGCCTGTCACACTGTCACGTAGATTCCATCTCTCTCTTTCTCTCTCTCTCTCTCTCTACACACACACACACACACACACACACACACACACACACACACACACACACACACACACACACACTCTGATAAATGCACTGGGGGGCACTTGGGGTTCAGCACCTTGACCACAAGCTGCCAAGTTTCAGATTGGTAGGAGATGAAATAAAGACTGTCACACTCGGCTGAAATGAGAGTGAATGAATGAAATGAGTGTAACGAGTAAAAAATGTAATCAAAGATTAATGTTTGAATTACTACCACGTCTATTTGCTAGAAGCTGGTACCTAAGGCCCACCCATAAATCCATGGTAGATACTGTGCAACAAAAAACATGAATATTGATCAGACTTTGAGATATGTCTTTAATATGCAACCACTGCTAAATTGATGCTGTGCATAATAACATTTATTGTGAAAGGTAATCAGGATAACATATATCTGTATATTTTCCATCCAAACTTTTCTCCAAGGTTTCAATATTTCCCCTTGAAATCTACCCTGCTCAAAAAACTTAAAGAAACACTTTGAAAATACAACAGATCTCAATGGGAAAAAATACTGCTGGATATCTAGACTGATATGGACTGGGTAATGTGTTAGGAATTAATGGATGCCCCATTCTGTGATGGAAAGCAAAATTATCAACCTACAGAATAAATGACTACAATTTGGCTAAAATTTCATTGCAGCAACTCAAAATTGTACTCTGTAATTTGTATGGCCCCCACATGCTTGTATGCATGCCTGACAATGTCGGGGCATGCTCCGAATGGGACGTGGTGTCCTGCAGGAACTCCTCCCACATATGGACCAGGGCGTCGCTGAGCTGACAGTCTGAGGTGCAGCCTGGTGGAGTTGGATGGACTGAAACCTAGTGTCCCAGAGGTGTTCAGTGTTCTGTTGGATTTAGGTCAGGTGAACGTGGCGGCCAGTCAATGGCATCAATTCCTTCATCCTCCAGGAATGGCCTGCACACTCTTGCCGGCATTGTCATGCACCAGCGGGAACCCAAGACACATTGCACTGAGTAGGGTCTGAGAATGGGTCCAAGGACCTCATCCCAATGGCAGTCAGGGTACTGCTGCCAAGCCTGTCTGTGCATCCCTCCATGGATGCGCCTCCCCAGACCATGACTGGCCCATCACAAGACTGGTCATGCTTAACAATGTTACAGCAAGTGTAAAGTGCTGCATGGCTTTGGCAGACCCTTTCACAAAATGTCAGTGGCCTGGCAGTGGTCTCATTGTTGCCCTCTAGTGCACCTATTATTAATTTCATCAACACCAAAGCAGCTGAAACTGATAAACAACCCCCTCTGCTGTTTAACTGACCAGATAAATATCCCTGAAGTTTAATTGTCTTCATGCTACACTCTGATTAAAGTGTTCCTTTAATTTTTCTGAGCATGTTCACAGTTCAAGTGTACCTATGATATAAATTATAGCCCTCTCCATTCTATGTAGGTCAGAAAACTTGCAAAATCTGAAGTGTATCAAATACTTATTTTCCCCATATAGTCTTGGGACCCACACAATCAGTTTAAATTAATTTAAATAGGACTGTAAGGATGAGATGTGAAGACAGAAAGCAGAGACAGAGAACACCAATACCCATAACATATGCTCTTATTTTGGTGGTAGATGTCAGGGGTTCTTTTCCTCCCAACTTATTGCCTCTTTCTTGTTATTGTAATTATTTTACTTGTAATTGTAAATTTGATTGAAATGAAAACAAAAACAACAAGCAACAGACCCCCCACACACACCCCCCAAGTGAAATCTGGTGCATAAATAGTGGAATGAGAAGAAAGTTAAAGGTTGAAGAGGATTAGTCACCCTTACCTATGCCTGAAATCTTTGTTTCTTTAATTGAAGCAACCAAAGGCAAGAAAACAGAGAAAAGCATGTTAGTTGACAGATTAGTGCTTGACAGATATTACAAGAAAATCTGTGGGTGAAAAACACTACAAAACAAGCATCGGTAAGAATTTGAATGATGTCTCAGAGAAGTCGGGCTGTTAGACTAAGAGTTCTGGGAGACGAACACTTAAAAAGTAGCATGCTTCTAAATTCAGAGCACAAAACCAGACTTCCTTCTCGATCAGAGAGCCTTTTAATCTTACAGTGCTTTGGCTAACAAATATGAACTCAAATGGAATGGTTATTACTGCAGCGGCAGTGTGTCCAATCTGGCCAACCATCTTTCCATCTCTCCCTAGCAAACCTTTTTTCAAGCAAACTCCTCCAAGAGTAATGAACTGGAGATTAACAGCTGAGTGCCGGAAGGAGCAATGCCCACAAAAACTAAATGAGAGAGTTCGTAGTGGCTAGGTTTAAAGGGGAAGGGGTAATGCTCTCAGGGTTAATGAAAATATAACATAAACGGAGAACATACTCCACACAGAAAGGCCACAACCGGAATTTCCTGCTGTGAGTAGACATGCTAACCCTACTGCCACCATGTGACAGGCTGAACTCATCAACTGATCACGGCAACCAGTGTGTCCACCCAGAATCTATGTCCATATTTCATATGCAGTCTATGGCCAAGCAAAGAACAAGACCCCACGATGGGGATGTCCTCCTGCAAGTAATGAAAATATGAAATAAATGCAGAGGTCAAGATAAGATTACAGCCCCATTTTTTCATAATACAGGACTCAGATTTTCTTCTTCAAAATTATTTTTGCCCTAATTTGCCCTAAACTTTTGTCCAAATACTTATAGTATTTCCATGGTAAACAAATTAGAGAAAGTACACACTGCACTCTTGTACACAGATGTATACTACATAATGTCTTTCTATTTTTATAATCTATAACAATAAGTCAGACATAATTCATACTTACAAGGTATCCACATCATATTATACTCATGTGTGTACAGGAATAGAACTACATAATGCACCCAGACTACATAATCTGCTGATATCAATACATTATGTATAATATCACTATAATCATAAGGAAACCATGTTCAAAATATAATGCAACCATGCTGTTTACATTTCAGCAATAGTCTGTACTGTTTATGGTCATCAGTCATCCCTGACAAACCTGCTAGACAATAATCAGCCAATCAGGAGTTTTCGTGACAGATGAATCAATAAGGTTATAGCCAAGAACTGATTATAAATAACTTACTATAAATAGACTGGCTCTTTACCTAGAAATTTGGGATTCCCCAGTTTCTCACTATCTAGCTACTCTCAGCTGTTCAGTGACTCAGGTCAGATGCTAGATATGGGAAATCCCTACTTTCTCCATTTTAGTCAGTAATGGTCAAGGAGATATCAAGGAGCAAATCACACAGCAGGCCAAGCCAATCAGGCATGACAAAGAGGCTCCATATCATTAAGCATATATTATCATAGCATTAGCGGCCTGAAATCCTCCATGTTGTTTACTCTCCACTTCAGATAAATACAGCCAAAGTGTACATAGGGTACTAAACTCCCAGGAATATCTCACTGCACAAGAAAACATATGCAAATTTCATGGCTCAACTCTTTGTGGTTTTGGAGTCTATAGATCACAAAGGTAAAAAAAAGATGGATCGATGAACATAATAAAAAAAGAAGAAGGTTAAAGAACATGTACCAAATTTCATGGTTCAACTACTTTGTGGTTTTGGAGTCATTAGACTGGAACAGGTAATTCCTCACGGAGAGACACCTGGACTGACACAGGGACAGATGGACAGACAGACCGCCAGCCAGTATGAAAACAATAATGTCCCGCATTATTTTATGCAGGAAGATTAAAAACCCAAATACTCTTAAGTCAGGTCATTCTGACAACTGACTGTATCTATGTATGCATTTACAAGGACCCTGAGAAAGGTAGATGAAATGGTTCGGAAATGCTTGGAAAAGGATTGTAAGATCTGTGGGTGACTATTCAGTCTCTGTGACATTAGGAGATGAGTTCCCTGGATTAGATTTTGAACCCTAATCCAACAGCAGCAGCCCTCCTTGCATCCTACCTGAGCTCCATGACACTGGTAACATTCCCAGAAGGAAAAATCCTTCTGATGTAGTTGAAGTCGCCAATAAAAATGCTGCCATCTGCTCCACACGCCAGAGCTAAGGGTGCCAGCAGCTTGTTGCCCTCTGCCTGCCCATTACAACTGGGACATGAGATGCTGCGGCGACGACCATTTCCTAGAAGAGGAAGTTGAAATCCATTTTTAATGTCTGAAACAGTTGCCCTCTGCTATGTGATGAATGAAATCTTTAATGTACATGGTCAAAATTGAGTTACAAAAGTTGATTTGATTCACAAGTCATTTCCAAGGGAACAGGTTTCAATTTAATTCAACTTTATTTATATAATGCCAAATCACAAAAGCCACCTCAAGGCACTTTATATTGTAAGGTAAAGACCATAAAGTAATTATAGAGAAAAACCAACAATCAAAACGACCCCCTATGAACAAGCACATGGTGACAGTGGGAAGGAAAAACTCCCTATTAACAGGAAGAAACCTCCAGCAGAACCAGGCTCAGGGAGGGGCAGTCATCTGAAACAACCAACTGGGGCTGAGGGGAGAGAGACAGGACAAAAGACATGCTGTGGAAGAGAGACAGAGATTAATAATAACTAATGATTAAATGCAGAATTGTGTATAAGCAGAGTAAAAAGAGGTGCATCATGGGAACCCCCCAGCAGCCTAGGCCTATTGCAGCACCTGATCCAGCCCTGACTATAAGCTTGATCATAAGGAAAGTTTTAAGCCTAATCTTAAAAATAGAGAGGTCTGTCTCCGAATCCAAGCTGGGAGCTGGTTCCACAGAAGAGGGCCTGAAAGCTGAAGGCTCTGCCTCCCATTCTACTCTGAAGTTCTAGGAACCCAAGTAAGCCAGTCTGGAGCAAAGTGCTCTATTGGGGTGATACGGTACTATAAGGTCTTTGATAAGATGGGGCCTGATATTCAAGACCTTGTATGTTAGGAGAAGGTTTAAATTCTCTCTAATTTAACAGGGAGCCAATGGGAGAAATCTGCTCTCTCTTTCTAGTCCCTGTCAGTACTCTAGCTGCAGCATTTTGGATCAGCTGAAGGCTTTTCAGGGAGCTTTTAGGACAGCCTGATAATAATGAATTACAATAGTCCAGCCTAGAAGTAATAAATGCATGGATTAACTTTTCAGCATCAGTCTGAGACAAGATCATCAGTTAGCTGTTTTACGACTACTCATTCAAGATATAAGGAAGGTTAGGACAGCTGGGTCAAGCCATGGCTTTTAAAGTTTTAATTATTACAAATTTAAATGTTATTAAGAAATGATAAGACAAAAAAAAGGTTTTTAGGGAATACGTTTTAGTCTTCAGTTTCTATGCCATATGTCAGGACAAGCTGATTAAAGTGGTGGGTGGGCTCCTTTACATTTTGAGAGAAGCCAATTGAATCTAATAATAGATTAAAGATCTGAGGCTGTCATTTTCAGCATCTATATTGATCTTTAAAACATCCAGTATAATTATTTAATCCAAACTGAGCATTAAATCAGATTAAAAGTCTGTGAAATCAGTAAGAAACTCAGAGTAAGGGCCAGGTTGACAGTACATAATAAAAAATAAAACTGGATTTTTAATTTTCCAGTGTGGGTGTACAAGGCTAACAGTAAGGTCTTCAAATGAGTTAAAATTCTGTCTAGGTCTTTGGTTAATTAAATGTTACGGTGGAAGATTGCTGCTACTTCACCTCCTTGGCTTGTGCTTCAAGGCTGCTGGGGTTCCCATGATGCACATTCACCTCTTTTACTCTGTTTATACCCCACTCTGCATTTAATCATTAGTTATTATTAATCTCTGTCTCTCTTCCACAGCATGTCTTTTGTCCTGTCTCTGTCCCCTCAGCCCCAACCAGTCACAGCAGATGACTGCCCCTCCCTGAGTCTGGTTCTGCTGGAGGTTTCTTCCTGTTAAAAAGGAGTTTTTCCTTCCCACTGTCACCCTAGGGGGTCATTTTGACTGTTGGGTTTTCTCTGTAATTATTGTAGGGTCTTTACCTACAATATAAAGTGCCTTGAGGTGACCGTTTGTTGTGATTTGGCACTAAAAAAATACAATTGAATCAAATTTGTTTGATATTTGATTGACAAATATACATAACAATACGGTAATCCAAGGAACTCAAGATCTAAGGAGAACTATCAATTTGCACAAGTTACAAAGGTCTCTTGGAGCCATTTCTAAACAACTGCAGTTTTCAAGATCATCAGTTCAAACAATTCTACGTAAGTACAAGTTATGTGGAATTGTCACCACTTTGCCAAACACTGGAAAAAGACCCAAACTGTCAACCTCAGATAAAAAGAAACTGTTTAGGATGTTTAGGAACAACCCAAGAACCACCAAGGCTCAGGCCTAACATGAACTGTAAACTGCTGTCCACAGTGAAGCAAATTTTACATTGCCATGGACCAAGAGCATGCCGACCAAGGAAGAAGCCCCTGCTCCAAAACTGATACCACCAAGCTTGAATGAAATTTGCAGTTGCTCACCTGGACAAGCCAAAGGCCTTCTGGAGAAAGGTTTAACAGCCAAACAAGACAAAGATTGAGCTATCTGGCCACAGTCACAAGAGTAACATTTAGAGGAGTAAAGGTGAGGCTTTCAAAGCATGGTGGTGGCTTCATCATTGGTACATCGCAAAAAGATACATCTTTGAAATGAAGAAGGACTACGTGTAAATCCTTCAACTTTAATTAACAGCTACATCATTAAAATTTGGACACAACTGGGTGTTGATGGCTACCAAAAGTATCTGATTATATGTATATACTGGAGCCTTTATGTTAACTATTGACACTTTGTGGCTTAAAGAAAATCCAAAATAAATTCAAACTCATCCACCCAATTCTTGTTTTTTAAAGTTAGTAAAGATATATGCTGTAGACTCATTCCCCCCTGGAAAAAAAGAACAGCTAAAAGAAATAATTAAAAGTCCCAAATTACCATGATATTCATGCTGATGATGAGAATATGTAATCTTCTGACCGTATATAACGGAAAACTTCAAAATAAAGAGTAGGTCAACTTTAAAGAAAATATACAATCAACATGTAATGACATTATCAGTCCTAATTACAGATTTACATGTTCAAGCAAATCAGTAACATTTTATTCTATACTTACCCATAATGCTGCTGATGACAGGGGGCTGCTGGGAAATGAATACATTCTCACCATTGCCTTTGTACAGTATACCTGGTGGCAGACAAAACGTAAATATGAGAGACAGATAAAAAAGAACTGATAGAGCAAAAAGAAGTCTACTTAGTATTAATGTCTGTGCTTTTATTGAGAGCACTGGTATGGGAGATCACCACACCTGCCATTCTATAGTGCTTTTTTGTATATAATTAAAATAAATACCCTAGTATAAACATTAGGACCCTGTCAATAAGGGTCATATCGTGGGTTATTATCTTAGAATACCGATTAGACTTTTCTAATCGGTATTCTAAGATAATATATGAAAGCAAGGTTTTGGAAACATATCTGCTTTTATCTAAAGCATTTCTACAGTGAGTTCTGATAAAACACAAGGTGTTAAGCTATAGGCTTATAGCCAACCCTAAACTATCTAGTCATTTCATGGCAACGTTGATTAACAGCAGTTCTACTCAACGGTACAAGACAGTTCAGCCACAAACTGTCTTCATCACGCTAATGAACTAAAAATAGTTTAGAAAGAGATCATCTTCCCAAGAGAAACATTTCAGATAAAACTGAAAACTGGGAATTGTGGGAATTCACTCGTCTGAGGAGGAATGTGTATGTTTGAGTGTGTAACCACAGACAGCTCCTTTCCAAACTACATGCATATGCAAACATATTTATGGATGTTTTGTGTGAAATATATGACACTTTCTAGCACTTTCACCACGTGGGCCCTGGGAGATGATACAGCATGTAAGATCAAAGGGATGCTGCAGTTTTCACTCTGTGTGAGAAAAAACATCTCCTTATGGAAACTGGCTTCAGTCTGCTTCATCTAATCATCTAATCAGCTGTTAATTTATCTTCTTCACTACAACCTGTCCAAATAAAGTTAAACTAAAACATCTTTTCTAGCCTAACTAGACTATTGTGTTAAGTGAGGAACATTGTTGAGTATGTTACAGTGTAATAGTAGGAAACATGGCTATTGATCCAGCATTCAGACTGCTATTCTGGACAAAGAGGGTCTTTTTAAAGATGAAATCATGTGTAGACCGAATGTTTCTGAGAGGATTTGGAGCTCCAAAGCACTCTTTTTCCAATGGGTGTATCCAAGCATGTCCAAAAATCAACACGTCATGAGAAAATCAGCACGCCACCTTTATTTAATCAAAGTTAGAACAACAACTTCATCACAGGTGAAGTCTGATGGACAAAGAACAAAACTCTAGTAGAATTCTAAGAAGATAAGAAATTCCTAAATCACTTCTCAGGGGGTTAAACACAACCAAATGCCTGACATGGGCGGAGAGGTTTGCTATCCTAAAGCTGGACACCTGCAGTGAATCAACTCCACCCTGGCCAAGGAGAAGCAGAAACATGCTCAACCCTCTTTACATCTTTTGTTGAGAAAAACTTTGCAACAGCCCAAACACAACTGAAGAACAATTTAAAGACCAAAGAAGACTAAAGAGTGCTTACTCTCATGAACTATACCCCTCAGTCACCTGGCCTCAAACTCACTGAAGATGTATCAAGCACTTAAAGAATAAGAAAATGAATGCCAGAAATGAATGAATGCCACAAAGAGAGCCTTTAAAAACCTTTACTAATTACTACTAATTATAACACAATACACTTCTATTAGCCTGTCATATATAATAAATGTGCCACTGTGAAATGCTGCTTATTAGTTAATTAATAATATATAATGATGAAAATAAGGTTTAGAAATTAGGATTGTCGCATGGGAATCATGAGGGTAAAAGAAAAGGAAAGTTGGAGTTTGTATGTTCAGAGGAATTTCTCTGATATGAAAGGGCACAAGTCAACATTTGGGTTGATAGAAACAATCAAGAATGACAAAGAGACAATGCAAAGTAAGGACGATGAGGTTGTCTGGCTTGTGAGGAGATTGATGAGAAGGAGAGACGAAAAGATCAACAGAGGAAAAGCGAGAGATGCACTTGTTCTTCAAAGTGAGACATCAAAGAGACACCTCCTGTGGAGAACTGAATTATTAAAACTCTGCCCCATCTTGGAATCTAGCCCATCTTTTCTTTCTTTCTTTCTTTCTTTCTTTCTTTCTTTCTTTCTGCTTGGATGCAAAGCAAACGAGGAATCGACACAGTGCAGTAGATGTCAGTATACAGTATACTGTTTGTATACAGTGATGGAAATAATTAATCAATCCCCCACTGAAGTTGTAAATTTGCTCACTTCCAAAAAAAAGAACAGTCTCTAATTTTTATGGTGATCAATCCAGAAAAAACAAAAAACAAAACAAACTTTGAGTGAAATAAGTATTTGATCCTCACAACTCAGCCAGTATTCTGGCTCCCACAATCAATCATTCAATCAATCGACCAATCATTCATTCAATCGATCAATCAATCAATCAATCAATCGACCAATCAATTGACCAATCAATCGACCAATCGACCAATCAATCGACCAATCAATCAATCGATAACAGATATGTCTGATCTAAACTCGTTACGTCTCCAACACCATGGGCAAACACATTTCAGTGTTTGTGCTTTATCTTGGGAGAATGCTCGAGAGGTAACGCAAGTCATGAACAAACTTGGTCTGGTCCATTATCCCCACCCCCTTCAACATGTTTGCAACTAAGTATATGCTGAGAATAAGTATCAGCACAATGTCTGGTGAAGGTAACCAGAAGTTCATGAGTGAAGATAGAGGGAAAGCGAGCTGGACAGGCAGACTGGAGCTGCATCTAAAGTGATGGAGCTACTGTATTGGTCTGTCACTGTGAATAGAGAGCTGAGCTTCAAAATGTAGTCTTCAATTTACCAGTCAATGTACATGTGGGGTGTCTGTGGCTCAGGAGGTAGAAAAGTGCTTGTATGAATTTAAGAATGTGTGTGTGAATAGATGAATGAAGACATGTTGTATAAAGTGCTCTGAATGTTCAAGGAGAGTAGAAATGCACCACATAAGAACCAGTCTAATTACATTCCTATTCTAAGTTATGTCATATGTTCTGGGTAGAGACCCAAATAAGGGATTGCAGATGAGTTTGCACTATAAGGTCTATAGACAAACAGTTAGGGACAGGGTGATAAGTTATGACTTTATGGCAGGGGTGGGCCTGTCATAAAGTCAAATATAGAAGTCATTAGCAGGACTCTGGAGAACTTGACTGCATACTGAGGAGGTAATTCAGCCCTCGAGGCCTGGAGTTGCCCACCCCTGCTTTAGGGGGAAGCTCAGAGTAGTGGCTGTCAAGACATCTAAAGTGGGAATCCTTCCGGTCAACTGCTGAAGGTAGTCTAGACAGATCTAATGCCACTTTTCCACTAGTACCTACTCAGCTCAACTTAACTCGGCTTAGTTTTAAGGGTTTTCCATTACGTGCTAGTACCTGGTACGAGGTACTTTTTTTAGTACCTACTCAGCCGCAGTTTTAAGACCAATGAGTCGATCTGAAAGTGTGACGTCAACAGAATGCATACCACTTATTGGCAGTGATTCACTAGATGGGTCATGAAAGCGACTCCTTTACGAGACTCAAACCCACTGTTTTTGAAACCCGACAACGAGGGAAATGGCCAACGAAGACGTTTTTGTACTCAGTGGTTGACTACAGAATCCAGAAGGACCAAAGATGGAGTGACCATCTAGGCGTGGCTGTATCTCAGGAGGTAGAGGCGGTCACCTACTAATCAGAAGGTTGGCGGTTCGATACCTGGCTGCTCCAGTCCGCATGCCAAAGTATCCTTGGGCAGGATACTGAATCCCAAGTTGCTCTCCGAGGCAACCACTGAAGCAAGAATGTGTGTGAATGTTAGATAGAAGGCACTTAAGCTTAGAAAGAAGTGTGTGTGAAGGGGTGAATGAGGCATGTTGTGCAAAGCGCTTCGAGTGCTCTACATAGAGTAGAAAAGCACTATGAATGTGTGTGAATTTACCATTACCATGAGGCAGACCCATCCTTCTGGCCTGGGAAAGCCTTGGGATCGATCAGGAAGACTTGGTAGGAAGCAACATTGTCGACAGTCACATGACAAAGAAATTGGTACAGAATTTAAAGTAAAGGTTGTAAAAAAAATAGTCAATGAAAATTCAGTTTGCAGCTTTTTGGTTAACATTTCTGTTTTCAGATACTCAGCAAATTATATTAAGCTCATAGTTAATGTAAAACAGCTAATTGGAGCATATAAACATGTGTACTGTATAGTTTTCATTTCTGAAACTTTCTGTCATGATCATACTCAATTTCAGTTTTTAAACCCAGCACGACATTTTATACTTGTCCTGTGTCGTCCCATATCAATCAGTTGCTTTGCCATCATCTCTATATCAGCCTCTTTCTCCTTGCCTCTATCCTCCCTTCCCTCTCTGCCTCTTTCATCTCTCTCTCATTAGTAGGTGTTGATTGATCAACAGAGGCCGAGCCAGCGGGGGAGTCAGCAGGGTCCACACATGCTGTGCTGCAGTCTACAAAGACAAGCAACCAGTTGCCTGACTAGAAAGAAATATGTGTGTGTGTGTGTGTGTGGGGGGGGGGGGGATAAAGAATGAGAGAGCATGCAATTGTCCTGCTGTGTTAAAAGAGAGGCCAGGATGGCTGTCACTCAGCTATCTATATGTGGGAATGAAAATGAGTTTATTTGACCTTGATTTTGCAAGAAGCTTAAAACCCAGATTTTTACATTCTTACCACATCGACTAGGAGCCCTACAGTCTGGTCTCATCTTAAAGACCCAGTGTCAACAAAGACAGGATGATAAAAGCTTTGTTTTGCCTTACATCTTTTACTGAATACACCAAGTTTAGAGTGCAAAAAACACTGCAGACAGATAAAACAAACCAGCCAGCCATTATGATGCCACTGTGAATTAGTCTAACTGCTGCACAGCTGGAAAAAGAACTGAAGAATGTGTGAAAGAAAACACGCAGAAGTAAAGAAAAAATAACAGACTGTTTCTACTGCTGCATCAAAGAAGCTGAATCTGACAACCAGTTGCACATATGACCTGACAGGAGCTAAATGAGCTTAAAGAGAGAGAACCCTCCAGGTGTGCTCGTCTTTGAACAGTGGCTCAGTATGTCAGGACTCTACTATTTTTTAGAAATGGATCTAATTAACAAATGACTTGGTCACAGAACAGTCACAGGACTGAAACTACTGACAGGTTAGGTGAATAACATCCGCTCAGTACAATAAATGTTCTGCTGGGAAACCGTCAGCCACTGGTCCCTGCATGTGTGTGTGTGTGTGTGTGTGTGTGTGTGGTTGCTGGATGAGTGCTGCTTTGGCTTAAAGTGAACTTGGAAGGGGAAGGTAGCAGGCTTGTTTGTTCTGCTGTATTTGATAAAGTTTTGTTAAATAGTGGACATGTGGTAGGGTTCTCTGCCAACTTGTATTTTTGTTCCAACCCAGAGTTTAATATTCTCTTTTCTTTCTAGCGAGATTGTTTTTGTTTGTTTGTTTATTATTTTGGCCTTGGAGGCCCAAGACTTGCCTCCTTTCTTATTCCCTCCTATTTATGTTTAATGGCATAGGTTAATTGTGAATACATTCCTTTGATTGTACAGTTGTCTTGTTTGGAGGATCAGTTTGTTGCCCAGCCTGCTGGTATGTTGTGTTACACTCCATGTGTCCCTCAGACTTCACAGGAAAGGGGCAACAACAGACTCCCCTAGTCTCCCTCTCAGCACACAAACTCATTGGAATATGGATACTCTGTCATCCAGTCTTATCAGAGTTGTCATTACTCAGCACTGTGCATGTGTATGAAGTTGTGTACAAACCCCTGTTTCACTTTGTCATCCCTCTCCTGATGGATTTTTGTTTTGTTTTTGGCAGAACATTAAACACAAACATATGTAGCTCCTTTCTTCTCTATGTGAAGCACTCAAAGTGCTTCATGCAACATGCCTCACTCATATAAGCTCTTCTTTCTAAGCTGAAGGGCTTTCCATCTAACGATCTTCACACACATTCATACTCAGACGGTTGCATCAGAGAGCAACTTCGTTCAGTATCTGGCAAGCAGACTGGAACAGCCAGGGATCGAACCGCCAACCTTCCTATTCGTAGGCGACCTCCTCTACCTGCTGAGCTACAGCCACCCATTAGAAGTCAGCATTCACTGAACTGATATGCTTTCTAAATCTAAAATACTGCCCCTTTCATAATAGCAGATCTACAGTTGAACTGTTGGGTTCTCAGCCGCAAACAAAATATTCTTCTGACATTCATGAAGTGTGTCTCAAAAGGAGAAACACACATTGTGCACTGCAGTTTTGTCCCTCGAGATACAAAATCACACCCACGGAGAGCAGAACACACACACACGAGAAGAAAATCACAAATCGCACTTGTTAAAGGACACACACGTTCCCTCGTGCACATACCACACACACACATAAAGGCCTGGTTTCACACTGCTGTCTACTTATTTTGGAATTTGCATGCAGCATATTCAGACCAGTCAATTAAACATCCAACACTGAAGACAGCCCAGAGCAACAGAACAATTACCTTCCACCGCAAATGAGCAGAATCTATTGGTGACTAGTGAGCAGGAATTCTGGGCAAAGTTGGCTGTTAGAATCAAAACCCCATTGTGCTGAACAAGAACTCACACATCCCCATACCTTTCATTCACAAACTATGGTGGAATTAAGCAAGTGAAGGGCGTGAAGCATGATCAGGAGGAAAGAGACCATCCTATCCCTGAAAATGGCATCACAGATTAGTTGTGCTTTTTAAAGGTGCATTTTAAAATTAGGGGAAAGAGCAAATGTGTGCACATCTAATCAATTTTAGGGTTTAGGTGCAAGACCCCCCAAAATTACAACACACTGAAAAAAGAAAAATGTCTGCACACTGTTTGTCTCCAGTGCATGGCTTAATTTAAAATGCAGCTTCAGAGGATTCAATTGAGAGTATCTTCTTCAGACACAGAAGAAAATGCCATTCTTTTGTAAAAACAATAATTAACTCAAATCTGTCACCCACTGACCAGTACTTTAAAAAGTAGACATCATCTTGTAGACATACGCAAAAGTGCATATAGAATGTGTGTTGGTGTCATCAACTTTTAAAGAGGAGGAACTCAGTCACCAAAAAAACCAGTTCTTTCCCTAACCTTAACCAAGCACTTTTGGGACTTAAACTTTACCAGACAGCAAGTAAGGTCCCAGACAAGACCTGAACATACACACAATGAGTGACAAATGAAATACAAACCTACATCCAGTTTATTAGGGTTTATCCACATAATGCTGTCTGTAAAGCTTCAATATGCCTTGCTGTGGGAGTATGGGGTGTCTGGCCCATTGTTACAGGCCATTCAGTCCCTGTACAGCTGCGGTGAGAGCTTGATCTGCATTGCAATAAGCTGGACTACTTTCCAGTGGGTGTCGGACTCTGCCAGGGCTGGCCTTTGTCCCAGATTCAGTTCAAAGTTTTAATGGACAGAATTTCTAGGCACAGCCAAGTAGTGGAAGGCTTCTGCCTTGGTGGCCTCAGAATCTCTCTGCTTTATGCAGATGATGTGGTCCTGTTGGCTTCATCAGGTAGTGGCTTCCAATTTGCACTGGAGCGGTTTGCATCTGAGAAGTGGCGAGTATGAGAATTAGTACCTCAAAGTGTGAGGCCATGGTTCTCAGCTGGAAAAGGGTGGATGCGCGCTCCGGTGTCAGGGATGAGTTGCTGCCCCAAGTGGAGGAGTTTAAGTATTTCAGGGTCTTGTTCACAAGTGAGGGAAGACGGGAGCAGGAGATTGACAGATGGATTAGGGGGACGGCTGCAGTGATGCAGACACTATACTGGTCCATTGTGGTAGAGAGAGCTTCGCTTTTGATTTACAGGTCTATGTCCCTACCTTCAACTATAGTTGTGAGCTTTAGGTAGTGACCGTAGAATGAGATTGCGAACACAAGCTGCAGATATGAGCTTTCTACGGAGGGTGGCTGGCCTCACCCAGTCATTCAAGAGGGGCTCAGAATAGAGCCACTACTCCTCCACATTGAAAGGAGCCAGCTGAGGTGGTTCAGGCACCTGAATGGAACGACTCGTGGACCTCGTGGTTGAGGTGTTCCAGGCATGTCCTACCTGGAGGAGGCCTCAGAGCAGACCTAGAACAAGCTAGAGAGATTATATCTCTCGGCTGGCCTGGAAACACCTCAGTGTTCTCCCGGATAAGCTGGAAGAGGTGGCTGGGGACAGGGAAGTCTTGGGTTTCTGGGATGAGTGGACGAAAACGAGTGAATGGATGGCCAAATCGAAAGGAAAAGGGAAAGAAGAAAAATACTTAATGTAGTACAAGACAAAAACAAGGAAGCAAATACAAGGGGAGGTGACAGGAAGGATTGAGTGATGAAGGGCCGAAATAAACTGTGTATGAGATGAAAAAGATGGTGTGTGTGTGTGTGTGTGTGTACACATGTACAAGTATGTGTGAGTGTGAGGGGGGCAGAGATGAAAAGGCCAGCAAAAATAACACTGGACAGCTGGAACAAATCCAAGCAGGCCAACAAGGGCCACAAATTCTCTCTCACACACACACACACACACACACACACACACACACTGCTCTGTTGGCCAAAGACTGCATGGCAACAGTTGTTCTGACAACTGCTGAGATTAGCAGACTTTTAAACTGCTGTTAGTGTTGTCCTTTTATTTTTGGACATGTGATAAACCAATTAATTCAGAACACAGAGAGAAACAAAGAGCGAGAGACCAGTATACTTCCAGCTTGCTCACATTTCAGTAGAAAGTCACTTTTTACACTAAATATTAACTGTTGATGTTAATGGCACTATCTATCTTATAGTGTGGTGATGATGTGTAAGTATGGTAACATATAGCTGCGGTATAATAAAATATACACAGATTCTGTATAATGGTGCAGTAATTCGTAACCCACCATTCTGTACATCCAGGATGTGATGCTTATCCAGTGTCCATCCTCCCATGTTGGAAGCATCCAGCTCATAGCCCTGTAAAATGGCTGTCCTCTTCTCCCACAGGATGAGATCCAGGCAGGACTCATATTCAAAGCCCACAGACACTGTAAGACACACAGACAGGTTTAGGTAAGGCCACATGTTCAAACCTTTCCTTCTACATTTTCAAACCAACACAAACAGGTCTATAACATGATGAACCACACAGTTAGCCTCCATTTGATTGCTTTTGTAACGTGCACTGACTCCTGCAGATAACTCACTGAGACACACACACACACACACACACACACACACACACACACACACACACACACACACACACACACACACACACACAAAATGCCAAAAGCAGGCAGTTCCTGGAGGATGACGGAACTGATATCATTGACCGGCCCCATGCTCGCCTGACCTAAATCCAGTAGAACATCTCTAGGTTTCAGTCCATCCAATGCTGCCAGGTTGCACCTCAGATTGTCCAGGAGTTCAGTGATGCTCTGGTTCATAAATGGGAGGAGATCCTCCAGGACATCATCTGTTGTCTCGTTAACTTAACTTAACTTGACATTGTCAGGCATGCATATGAGCATGTGGGGTCATAATAACTATATAGAATGAATGAGTTAAGGAGGCAAATATATCACACATAGTTCTTACTGCCTTGTGCATTACTAATAAAACTATCCTCATTAATTGGAAATCAAAAAGTGAACTGTGTATTACTCAATGTAGAAATTTACTAGTAGATCACATTAGTCTGGTGAGAATGTCTGCTTCTTCTAAAAACCAATTGGATGAATTTGAATCTCTCTGGTTCCCACTGATCAGTTCCATTACTTTCTGGGGGAGGTTGGCTGTGGGCTCATCTCCCACTGTGCCTTGTAGGTGGCTGGGGGTGGACTCCGGGGACTGCGTGCGTCCGTTGGCTTCCTGGTACTGGAGACCTGTGGCTGCCTTCTTGTGATGTCTGTGTGCTTGCCCTGGTTGTTGGTGATGGGGGGCTTGGTTTGTGCTGCCTTGTCATCTTGGGATGGTGGGTGATGGCCCTTGGCCAAGTGGCTGGCCTCCTCAGCGGGGTTCAGGGTGTGGGTTACTGGTTGGGTCCCTCCTTGCGCGGGGTTGGTCTATGTCGGCCTGTGCGCACCACCAGGTGGGGTGGGTTGGCCTGGCCCGCGTCAGGATGTCCAGTCTGCACTTCAGGGATTCTGGAGCATCTGCAGGATTGAGGGGGTGGGGCATTCAGGGAGCAACCATCATACGAGTATTGAGCAGTTAGGGTGGGCCGGGGGCACCATGTTTCCGACTCAAGCCAGTTCGTCTTGTCTCTTGTTTGTGTCTATTGTTCAGTGAATGGGTGTCTGATGGTGAGTAGGCTGCCCTCTGTGGTGGTGACAGAGACACAGACATTCACACTCCACATTCACACCGCAAACACACACCACTACACAACAAAATTGTTGGTTTGTGTAGGCCAGTGTTTCCCAAACACTGTGCCGTGGCACATACAGTAAGTGTGTCTATTTTCTATTTGCAGCAAACTCACCAACTGCCTCTGATAGTCCGTAGACACGCTGGCCATAGGCATCTGTCTTGTCCCAGATAAAGGTGTATGATAGATTTGGTTGGGCAGGGAACCATTTCTGGAAGAGGCGGCCCACCACTGCCACCATCAGGTGAACCTGGAATGACAGGAAAAGGTATAAGGTCACTTAGGTTCACCGATACTGATTGCTTCACTGACGCTAGTAATCATAGGCATTTTGTTCTAAGATGCAGTATCAAATCTTAGGGAATATCGACTTATCTCACCTTCATCAGATTGAAAGGTACTGATGTCTGTGTCATGGTGATTTTGAGGACTGGTTTATATCCTGCTGCTCTGGAGCTAAGGTAGATCAAGTTTAAATCACTGCCTGGTATTGAGGTCTGTTCTTGTAGAACCTATAGAGGGAATGAACAATAGAGGATGCATCAGTACCCAACACCATTAAACGGTTCCAAAATACACTCTTACATGTGTTCACTGGCACTGTGTGCATGGTGAACGCTTGAAAGAGAGAGAAAAACAAGCATTAGACCACCTAGACCCAAGACAGGTATGCATATTAAAAACTCTGTGGCTGTTTTCCAACTCTAGGTGGTCTACAGCACTGGGCACACTAGTTTTATTTTTTACTTAAAAGGGAATATGTGATCAAAAAAATAAAAAAATAATAATATAATTGCTGTAAATTAAATACTATTCATTTTACCTGGAGCTATAAAAAATAGAAATAAAACATCAAAGAGTCACTGCAGTGTGAGAACATGGTAAACTAGCTGGTAATGAAGACTGGACTCATTTTTCAAACTGTACTTTCAAGGGAAAGTCTGTGTACCCAAGGGGCCCATGTCCATTTCCACATCACCTGGATTTCCTCCTTGGAGATGTTCAGCTACAGGGCAGCAGTGGAGCAGGGGTTCAGGGGGCAGTGCCACAGGCTGGCTGGCACAACTGTCAATCATTGTCTAATTATGTCTCTTCTATTTATGCAGTTGCGTGCTGGGACTGAGATGTGTGGTGGGTACTTGAAATGGCAGATGGGGGGGGGGGGGTGAACTGTGTGAAAACATTACTGAGAAAACTGTGAACCACAAAATCAAGAAAGCAAGCATATTGAGCAACTGTGTCAGACTGTGTGTTGAGGAACCCATGGTGGTAGAGATTTGGTACACAAGTGCCCCAACTTCACTCAACATTCAGGACGAAATGTTGGACACACAGCCTAAAACAACCAATGCAAGCCATGGCACAGTGAACCAGAGGTAGCTGGAGGTACTACAGGCTCAGGCTGAGTGGCTGGTGCATGAAAACCTTGTTGCCCAAGCTCTGGTCTCAGCTCAACTGCCTCCACTTTGCATGGCTCATTGAT